>VDFB02389516.1:0-26218 GCA_007258455.2 Sequoia sempervirens
TGTCTCATCCTAAGATCCACATACTCACGAAAAGACATTTCAGCTTGGAATTCTAAATCTGAATTTATCCAATCTTCTAAGATTTGATCTTGGAGTTCCAATTGTGTAGGTTCCACTTCAACTTGGGGATTATTCCTCGGTGGAAAATGAGGCATCAAAGGTCTAGAGTTCGCTGTCCTGATTACATTACGTTGATTAACAGCCCTATTGTTGACTGACCCATCTTCATTTCCCTCGTTCCTTCCATTAGCATTGTTCCCATTATTGTTATTGTTGTGTCTTCTCAATTGTTGAGTCATTAAGGCTGTCAATTGTGCTACAGTCTGTCGTAATTCACATTGTCCCCTCGCCAAATCATTGAACATGTCACAAGTACTTAGTTCCTCGTGACCTTTGTTATCCCTGTTATCTCTGTCACCCATACCTATTTCTTCTTCCCCAAATGTAACAATATTACCTGAACCACTACCTATAGGTGTATTTTGATGACAACCAAGGATTCCCGAAACAGTATCTCCTTCAGGCACTTGAGGGGGTTGCCAATAACCTGTTCTCTGCTCTCTAAAGTAGTACTTTCGTTCTCTATCACTCATGGAAAGACCAATCAACCCAAGCTACTCACAAGGTGGCAAGAAGAGTTGAGCTCTGATACCAATGTAATATAATACCCCAACTGTTGATTTACGTTTTATCCAAATCTCATAAAAAATGTAAGGAATACGAAACAAATTTCAAAATGATTGGTCCTTATTATCTGAGTTTTGCAATAAACAAATATAACAAAACTTTCATAGATAGTTGCAGAGAATACAAGGTTATTATTTTAAATTCTGAAAGAAAATCAAATTCAAGCTATTTCCCAGTAGATAATAGCAATCACAAGATTTTTAACTAACCAATACGAACACCAGAAAATATATATAGTATTTTAGGCTTGAGCTTGGAAATCCGACGCATAGAGATGTTTTGATTAAAATAGAGATATAGAGTTGGGTCTTCACTGCTTCTCCAAGCCCGCTACTAGAGATGACAAGTTTCCCTCCTGTGTAAAATTCTCTCTATTGATATTCAGGCTTTCCAAATACGTATCTAATGCTTTCAACAGTCTTGAACTTTATGCATCGAGTCACTAGACAATATTGAAAACTCGGTTATAATAAAACTCATTACATTCTCGTGGGACACTTTCCTCCATCGACTTCACACATAGAGTACAAGCAGAGATCACAATTTACTTGGTGACAAGTGTTGTTTCATTCCAGATTGTTATATTTACTGAATAGGAGTTAACAGCAACACTGAAAACGGAAATGTGTTTCTAGACCTTTAGTCGCACTCCTTCATTTGTCCAGAGGAAACCCGAAGGCATCAAGGCTAGTAAATTCTAAGTATCACCTTAAGAAACAGCCGTGAAGACTAACGCATACAAGAACTCAAACTCCCTCCAAATTCACTTTACCATGTGACACCGGGAAGCAATCCGTCTTTGTCAAGTCATGTAAAACTTCATGGAATCAAGGAAACAATTCCCCGCATACTATCCATGTTCACCCATTTAAGAGCAAGCTTCCTTTTTGTCCCCCGATGTATTATTTAAAGTTGTATATCAAAGACGCACCAACAACTTTGTTTTGCTTCACCTCCAAGGAATAGGCAGACATCCCAACTATTCAAAGTTTTGCCCTTCCTCCTAATCCGATTGTTCTCATTTCTTATCCGTTAAATTTTTCTAAATTTTTCCAAGCCCCAACAATCTTTTTATCGACTACCAGTATTACCCAGGTGATCTCTTTCAACCACATAGGCAATGCAAAATGCCGCCCAAGATGTATTTCTCAACATCGAAGGAAAGGAATCCCTTAGAGTTTCATCTCCTTTGAACTCTTAGGAAATTACTCCAACACCAATTTTTTCCAAAAAAATCACACATAGCTTCCCCTGCCTCCCCAGCGACTAACTCCACCTTTCCTATGTAACTGTCATCAGTTACGTATGTGTTTCTTGAAATTCCCTTATTTTCAAAATCTTCATAAAACACCATTTTTCTCCAAAAGCCAGAAAAGACAAAAGATTTACTTTATTTTTTTTTAAGTCTCCTTACATCCCCTTAGCGATAATAAGTTAATGCTTTATGGAGTCCAACATTGCAATTAAGCACTAACTTATTATTTTTTCTCTTAAGTTGAAGGCTAAGGAGGAACATTACAAAGCTATGCCAAAAACATCACTACAACACTGGTCTTCCTCACTACAATCTTGCCTGCAAATTGAACTCTACTAAAAGACCCCTCTCCAATTCTCCACCCAGCATACAAAGACACTTCATGTTGTAGCAAAACCTTTGGAGTTTACAAACCATGGGTAGAAAACCAATCCCAAAATCCCACACCCTCACCTTCCAGTTGCCACATTCACCAAGAATGGTTACAACAAACTCCTCAATCCCCAACACCCAAGACTAGAAGAAGAGAATTAGACATGGAAAATGACAATTTTAAATGTTTATGCTCTGTCTCCAACCTCCAATTCCAACGCCCAAGAAAGTATCTATTGGGTTGTGCCTTGAAAAGCCAAAAATCAAATAATAATTTGCATAACAAACTTTCCAACTAGCTATGAACAAATCATTCATTAAATGTTGGCTTGCTTTATTTAATTTATTCACATACAACATTAAAAAACAGACAAAAGACAAAATTAAATAAAATTCTTTTGGTTGATGCTGGATAACTTGTCCACCACAGATGCTCCTGCATCAAACTCTCACTGCTTGCTCCAATCAAGGTCAAATTCAATAGCATTACAATTTTCCAGATCTTTCTTATAAATTTTCAGACCTGGTGATGGAAGTACCAAGAGCCAAGAAAGCAATGGTCTATCAATTTCAAATCTCATCACCATTTTCCCATGTTCAAACAAATGATCAAGAGTTAAAGCAGTCCCCTAGTCAAATAACCAAAAATATCATACAAGAGGCATAAACATTGTAGGCCTTTATGATATGCTACACTAGAACAGGTATCTCTAATAATGAACTGAAAAAGACATACAAGTTTAATTATGTATGAAAATAAATTGGAAATTTGTGTTAGCATTTTACTTTGTCTTTTGCAAGATAACACAACAGAATAATGTGTGAGGCTTAACCTCTCTTCAAATTAGAAGAGGAAGCTCCCTAAGATCCAACTAGATTAGAAGACCCTAATCTAAAATTTACATAGATATGCACACTGTACAAAATTTACTAAAGGGGAATTTGCATAGATGAAATTATTAAGTGCCTATGTTTAAGCCTTGGATACATATACCAAATTGTGAATAGTCATTCATTGGAAACGAGATTTTCAGATATTAAGGATGAAACAACTAATCTAAACATGTAAAACAATATCTTCAAACCAACTAAAAAACCCACTAGCTATTGGTGTAAACAAGTTGAAAGGAACAACAACACATAAATCAACCACACACAATTTCAAGAACTGACTAGTCAAGTCGTATACAGAGCCACAACCTAAGTAAACAAAATTGCAAATACAAAGCTCAATGCTACAATCTACATTCAATTCAATTCATGAAATTATAAACACAAGTTCAACAATCTACAAATCCAACTTAATTAGCATGAAGGGGTGTGTCCCTACATAGTTATGCCTTTAAACAAAGAAGAAAAGGCTCTCCCAAACCACCATAAGTTTTGAGATTGAATTCATATTATTATTTTCTTATTAATGGAGGTCACCCCCTTGAAGTGGTCTACTATTTTACTGATTTTGTATTTATTTCCAAGAAATATCACAAAAGATTTCTCTTAACTATATGGATATTGGGAAATAAGAAAAGGGAACTATATGGATATTGGGAAATATTCCGAGCCAAATTTTTTCGTTTTTTCAATTGCAAGTTTACAAACAAACGCACCCGTTAAGGTTAGATCTAAACCAAAGCGATGTTGAAGCAACTCTAACCAGAATGTACACCAGGATCCCGATGTGGGCAAGGTGTGAGCATTGGTCAGAGGATCTGAATTGAAATGCTTATGCAAAAACTCTAACCAAGAATGTGCCCGCGAAGGACGATCATGTGGTCAGAGGATCCCTATCACTAATAAGCTGAAATAACTCGACGTCAAGAATGTGCTTTCCAAACCGAGATGGAATGAGAGCTACCATATGACGGAGATGCTAAGAATTACAATGCGGTTAAGGGAAATAAGCTAGAATGCGGAAAGTAACTCGACACCCAAAATGTGCTTTTTAACTCGGAATGGGAAAGGAGCTACCATAGGGCGGAGATGTAAGATATTACAAGGCAATTACAGAATGTAAAGATGAGCATTACAAATCAGATAATTAAGCAAGATTAAGAACTGCTGCCAGTACTACTGTCGGCTTACAATATGATAGAGAATTCGCCTGCCAAGAGCATAGAGTTAGAACAATTCAACGAGCATTTAGATATAGAATTAGAGAATTCGCCTGCCAAGAGCATAGAGTTAGAACAATTCAACGAGCATTTAGATATAGAATTCTCCTTGCTTAATGGAAATACCAAACTGATTTCTTCTCTCAAAAACCAGATTTAAGATTCTGATCAAATCAGATCTGCACTTTTAAATGCAAAACCAGCAACCCTAAAATCCACTAAAATGCTCACAACTCACTCAATACTTGTCAGAATGACATGAGACTTGATGCAAACGAATGCTAGGATGATGACAATGAAGACTAGACAAAGAAACAGCTGACAAATTGAAGTATTTTTTTTTTCTAAACACTTGCCAGGCGGAACAGAATGGTACAGCCTCTAGAAATGTTCTACCAACAAGATAAAATCAGATTCTTCATTATAAATCACCAAAATTTGCACAAATGGGCGCCTAGGGCATAGAAATGGTTCTAGCCAATACCCAGAATGAATATATTTTTATTTTTTGACTTATGAGCAAATACAACATGCAGCTATACTAAATCAGCAACTCCAGAACTTCATTAACATGCTAGAAATTGAACTACAAATGCAAAATAACTACTACAATGCAAAAATTTCACTACAAAATCCACTCAACTACAAACTAACTCTCCACTAGTTGCTATCTTTCAAGCAAGAAGTCGAGCCAAGGCTAGGAGGCATTCATTCCTCGAAGCAATCCCAATACCATTTCGGCAGCATAACATTACTCAAGTCATAAGATGATAAAATGAAGAGAGAAGGCCTTCTTTTATAGACTTAGTAGAGAATCTCTAGATGCTTCTAGAAAGTGCGCCCTTTTTCCAATTTGAATTTGACTTCATTTTCCCTCCAAGAGTGGCGTCCCTTTTTAAGAGCAAAAATAAATCTTTTAATAAAATAATATCTCCCTCAAAGTTGGCGTCCAAATCCTCTAGCTAAAATTTGGCCTTTAGAAATATTAAAATATTTCCTCCATGTGAAAATACCCTTCAATGTCCCCCTTTTAAAGACAATATTAATTCATGATGCTAGAACAAGGAATTATAATGTTAAATTATAACATTATAATATAAAATATCTTATATCACCATGGAAATGCATCAGAAGCCAAATTCAACCATACCGTCTGAACAGACTGCCATAGTGAAGCCTACTGATTAGGAGTCAACAAGTCAACTGCTAAAAATAGAATTTACTAAAAATAGTAAATCCATGTAATTGCTCAGAATGCCGAACCGAAACCACCAACGCGAAGCTCTCTGAAAACCCAGAAAGAATCCGCAATCCAAAATCAACAATTCCAAATGCAGACTAAGCAAAAAGACAAAACATCCTCTAAGAAGTTTGGAAACCCTGATTCGAGCTTCTGCTAGCCGACACTCACCGGGGATAGGCCATCAATCACTGAAAGGTGTAGTGCTAAAAATGGGACATTACAAAATATCACAAAAGATTTCTCTTAACTATATGGATATTGGGAAATAAGAAAAGGGAACTTGTCTGGTGTATCTTACATATATATATGGAGTTTTGGGTAGTGTGTTTATGATATTAGAATTTAGAGTTCGCTTTTTGCTGACTATACTCATAATTCTCTAAACTAAGGCCATCCACCTTTAGGAGATGGAGCGAATAATATGCCTCTTTGGTCTTTTTTCAGTGTGGGCTCAAATTTGCAAAGTTTTTAATAGGAAAGATGTTACCTTGTGAAAATTTAAACAAGGTATGGACATCCATTGTTCCTGTCCGTACTGTGATAAATATTTTGAAGTGTTTATATGTTAATTGTTTCCCTTGCCAAGGATATAGAGGTGATGAAATTGGAGCATTTTTTACCATTCACAAATAATAAATGTATTTTTATGTAGTAGATTGAACTTGGCTCACCTCTCCTAGTGGCCAGGGATTAAACTTTGGCAGATGTAATAAGTGAGAGTAAGTATTTTTTACCTTAAACTTGGATTTAACAGTGAAGAATGTGTTTATAAATAAGGTATATTTCTTTGTTAATGGGGCACAAATACAAGAATTAAAAAAACAATGTGTATATATTTATGATTTTTATATGTTTTTTGTACAAAGTCTACAAATGAACCCAAAACAAACCTAACCCCGCAAAATAATTTGTTGTATCCACATACCCAAACCCAAACTAGTGACTTAGATTCTAAGTGATAAAATAACATTGACCTTAACACATTCACTTTCTTACAGATTTGCAGGTCTTCTTGGAGCAATTCAGATGAAATTCTCCATCCAGAGAGGAAAATAACGAACAAATTACACATATTATGTCTTACATTTATACAAAAAAATGTGCTCGTATGCATGCATTATATTTGTATTTACTTTATTTCATGATAAATTGATGCAAAAAAGCAAACAAGTAAATGCTGGTGCACAACCTACAAATGGCAGCTGACTCCATGCCTTCCACATGTCTACCTTCCTGGATCATCTTTACCAAGTTCAGGTTAAATTTTGTTCCAGAGAAATTGCATTCCAATGGAAATGCAAATAAGTGATAAACATCTCCTGCAAATACAAGCATACACCAAGACCATCAGAATCTTCATTTGGTGTTAAAATTAATTTCAGTAGCTTCCTACTTACTATACATAGTTGCTGATTAGAAGTTTCATCATAAGGAATGGCATTCAACAACATATCTCAATATCTTACTATTTAACATTTCATTCTGAGATTCTTGCTTAGTACGCCTCTGTTGGCTGCGAAATTTGAAGTTTGGAACTCTATTGCAACCAAATTCAGATTCTTGATTAATGGAATCCCAATTCGTGTCTTCAATATCTACGGCAATAGCAGTAGCACCTTGGTTGAGAGCATATCTTGTTGCTAGTTAAGGATGGATTTGAGGATATTAAAACAGGTATGGTGCATGCCTTGTTTCTTCAAAATTTCAATAATCAGCTTCTATTCCAGTACAAAAACAAAGAGACTAACATTAAGTAAACAATAAAGCAAATATTGCATTGTCAATAAGGACATAAAGGCAGACAACTAAACCGAACTGCCCATAAAGACAGGAAAATTTTGTATGTTTATATGGATTTAATTTTTTTTTCCACATAAAGGCAGACAACTAAACCAAACTACCCACGAAGAATGAAAAATCTGGTATATTTATTTGGATGTAATATCCATGAGTAAGAGTAGATGATTTACTCATAGCTTAGAATGAGCTCGACCGAAGATATAGCAAAGAAACAATTCTGTAACTTGTAACAAATTAAAATGGTTAAACATGTTCTCAAAGCATCTCACAAATTACTGTCATTTATTTGTTATTCTCAATCTGTACACAGATGCTTTAGGTTGTCCCCCTTTTGCTATAATTTTTGGCTGTACTTTTGGCTTCCGTTGAACTATGTTGGAACCTCGTGGACACTAATATAATTTCCTTCTTTCATTCTTTTAAACCTCTACATGGACTTTAGCATCAATTTAGTTTTACACCAAAATTAAACAATATATTTTCATCATGCAAAGAGAAGCCCTGAAGTCAAATTACCAAACCATGCTTCTAAGTAATTTAAAATAGAATGAAAACGAGTATGAAAAAAAATTACATTTTCCCATCACAAAAATATTGCCAAACCAAGATTGTCTTGTCATTGCTCACTATAGGCTATTGGAAAAGGATACTCTCGGATCCCAAGTACACTATTATGATTTTCCATAGTGTACATGTAGTTACTACTACTACTCCAAGGAAATGTCTCCCCAACTAATTTCAGAGCTGCTGTAGCGCCAGAAGTAAAAATGCATTTGTAATCTTTGGGTGAAGCATTACAATAAGCCAGAACCTGTAAAATCAGTGCCACCCTGTCAACACTCCATAATTGCAATAACTATATGAGACAGTGCACTCAAAAATAAATGCCAAATACAGTGTTGTCCAGTGGAAACTACCCACAACTCTAGACATTGTTTGATGTTCTAAGACAAAAAAAAACATCCCATAATGATCACACCAAGAAATATAGATTCAAAATCAATTAAGCTGAATCAGGAAAGACATTGATTGGAACATTTAAAAAGCACTTACAGAAAAATTCTTGGCATATATTATCCTCTCTCAACCTGAAAAACCTATGACAATATGAAAAAGGTTTTGCGATGCAACTACATGTATGAAATCATTAGTTATTTTAAAAGATTTCAGACTAGACTTTACTGTAAGCATGTTTGTATTGGAGTTATATAATTCAAATGCAAATTAGAACAAATGTTATCACTTGTACATTAAATATAGATTTAATGTAAATTATGTTAGGATAAAGCAATTAAAGTTGACCTGCTGTTACATCACACAAAACCAATAATTTGATACAAATGTAAAAGATAAACATGAACTGTTTGGCTAATGGATCTATCTTGCATTCCTCTGAACTCCGATCCACTCAAACAACTGCCCAATATAAATTACCAACTCAACATAGCAAGCACAAGAAGGTTATCAATAATAATACAACTTACTAAATATCCTATAAGCGCAAATGCTGCAAAAATGTAGTTCTAAAAGAAATAAAAAAATCTTTGAAATATTGGATATATTCATAATATTTTCAATTGTGTCAGCTCTCAACATAAATTGCTAGTTCTAGTTCAGATCCCAGTATAGGTTCATGGATTTAGTTTCTCGATCGGGCAAAAAATAAATTGGGATTTGGTTCATATATATATATATATATATATACACACACACATATAAAATCAGAGACAGCTCCAAAAATTCTGAAACCACCTTCAAATGATGCCGAAAAGTCCCTAGATCAGGTTGCCCAAGTTGAAAAATGCATAAAAATTCTTTAAAACCCCAATATCTGCAAAACACCTCCAAGATGGGTCTCAAACCCTAGCAGCCAGCTTATTAAAATTCTGCTCCAGCTTGTACAAACCCTAGCCGTCCCAACTCTCATGAAAATATGATTCAATAAGCTCAAATCTGCAACTTGAATCTTCAACCTGCAAATAAATCTTCAAACCCTAGCTGGTTGAAGCTCCAAATAGGTAGTAAAGGTGTTACACGGGGACGCCCCCTGCCCCAAAACTCTAATGGCCCACCGGCCCACAGACGGGATGCCCCCGTCCCGAATGAAGAAAATTCGCAGGAAACGGGGGGGGACGTTTCCTCTTGTCTGGGAACGGTCCGCCGTCCCCCGCGTATATGAACTGCCCAGAACAGAAAATAACATTAAATCGTGGTTTTTTAAACATTTTATATTGCTTATAATTCTGACGTGGGCCCACAGCAAGTAAAGGCGAATGAATAAAGTCCATAAACAAAAAATTAAATGAAACTTTAAAGTTTCAAAACATTGAAATGTTTTTTGTTTTGGCTCTCACGGCAAGAGCAGGCGACGGCAAAGGGCGACGACTCCCAGCTCACACAGCAAACAAAAATCTGTCTCAGACTCTCAGCATCATTTTTTTACCATTTTACTCCTGCGTTTGGGCATTTGACAGAGGCGTTTTTGCATTTTAAGGACGCATGAAACAAATTTCTCAAGTTTTTGTTTTACACGCCTAGGGTAAAGTCGCGGCTGGGCACCTCTATTTGACTGCGTTTTCTCCACTCAAGCTGCATTTTGTTTGTATTTTGGACGCCTTGAGGAGCTGGGAGCTGCACTTCATTCCATTTCCTACCACTTTCAGGTTTGAGATTAAATTTAAATAATTTTTTTGCTTCTGTATTATCTTTATCAGTTTTTTAATTTTTGCTTAATGCTTTTAGTTTTATTTTCATTTAAATGATTTTGTATCATTTTTACAAAATTACAGATTTTCAACCAGCATACAAACTTCATATTTTAAAAAAATAAAGAAAAATTCAAAAAAGCCATACAAATTTCAAAATGAGCAGCAACAGCAATGGCAGTGACAATGGCAGTGACAGTCATGAGGGTGAGGGTAGTGAGAGTGAAAATGAAATTCAAAGAATGTCAATAGACCCTTCTTCTACCTCTGAAAATCCAACCCCTGCTTCTTCAGACTATTTTGCATGCCCTATACCCTCTCTTCAAAGGTTTGCAAAAGGCCCTTTCAACCGCAACAAACCATTGCGTCAGTTTGCCACAGATGTGACTGTCAACAAGCAAAAAAATTCAGGGGGCAGCAAGAAATGGCTTTGTCATGTTTGTAAAACTCATTACCATGGGAGCTATACTAGGATTAGAGGCCATCTAGTGGGTGACTGTGGAAAGGGTGTTAGAGTATGTACATCAATAACATTGGAGCAGCAGCTTCAATTTGCAAAGTTGGCTGGATGCAGTGATGACCAAATCATTACCATTCAAAATAAAAAACGACCATTAGCTGATTTGCAAGGCTCTTCCAATATATCAGTTTCAGAGAATTGTGATAGAGGGAAGAAGAAAGCAAGTGAGAAAACTTCAATCATGGGGTTGATGAATTCACAAAAACGAGAGCAAGCTGATGATGCAGTGGCCAAATTCTTTTATGCTCATGCTCTTCCATTTCATTTGGCAAGGTCACCTTATTTCAAAACTATGGTGAAAGAAATATTGTCAGTTGGACCCTCTTATGCCCCCCCTGGAGAACATAGATTGCGTACCTCCCTCCTTGACAAACAATATTCAAAAGCTACCTTGTTGATGGAGGAGATGAGGCAAACATGGCTTAGGACTGGTTGTTCCATTGTCATGGATGGGTGGACTGATATTCGACATAGGCCACTCATTAATGTTATTGTTACATGCCCTGCTGGTTCATACTTTCTTCGAGCTGTTGATTGTTCTGGGAAGCGTAAGGATGCTGATTTTCAGTTTGGCATTTTGAGGGAGGCCATAGAGGAGGTTGGGCCTTCTAATGTTGTGCAGGTTGTGACAGATTCAGCTCGTGTTTGTAAGCTAGCAGGTTTGATGGTTGAGAATGCTTACAAACATATTTTCTGGACTCCATGTTGTGTACATGCTTTGAATAATGCTTTGAAAGACATTGGAAAAATAGATTGGGTGAGGGCAGCAGTTGTAGAGGCTAGAGGCATACAAATGTTTGTATGCAACCATCACACTTCACACGCACTATTTCGGTCTTATTCAAAGAAAGAATTCCTCAAACCAGTTGAGACTAGATATGCTAGCTACTATATTTTGCTGGAGAGGATGTTGGATGTCCAAGATGCTCTACAAGCCATGGTTGTTTGTGCAGATTGGAAAAAGTGGAATCTGTCGAAGACAAATGAAGGCAAGGAAGTGAGAGATAGAGTACTTAATGAAACTTGGTGGGCCACTATCAAGTAAGAAATCTGAAAATTTAAATTGTTTTTGAAATTTTGAATTTGTTACACTTTGTTTTACTTTGTAGTTTGTATTTTAAAAGTTCTAATATTTAAATTTAATTTGTTGCTTGTAGGTATATTTGCTCTTTCATATCACCAGCTGTGAGGGTAATCCGGTATGCAGATACAGACTCTCCTAGCTTGGGAGAGATATATGAGACTTTTGATAGCATGCTTGACCAAATGAAGCAAGCTATTCGTCAAAAGGAACCTGAGTTGAGATTTTATGAGGACCATATTAGGCCTATTGTGACAAAGAGGTGGAACACAATGAATACCCCTCTTCATATGCTTGCCTATTCTCTTAATCCGAAGTGGTATGTACCTAGACCTGGCCGAATGCTTCCTTCTGAGGATGACGAGGTGATAGAGGGGCTTACAACAGCCCTTCGTAAAATATATACCAATGAGCTAGCAACCATTATTAGAGAGCAGTGGCTTATGTTTGCTGATCTTCAGGGTCCTACATTCAGCAAACCAGAGGCTAGGACAGATAGGGCCACCATTGCACAAAACAACCCCATTGGATGGTGGAAATTTCATGGGAAGGACACACCGGATTTGAAACAACTTGCCATTCGTTTGCTCTCACAGATTGCTAGTTCCTCTGCTGCAGAGAGGAATTGGTCCACCTATGGCTTCATCCACTCCATTAAGAGGAACAGGCTTACTTCAAAACGAGCTGAGAAATTAGTTGCAGTTCATAGTGCCTTGAGACTTCAGGACCGTCAGACTACTGAGTATCGGCAAACTCCAGCAGCACGATGGGATGTAGATCCTGAGGACGTTAGGCAAATTGATGAGGATGAGGTGCAACCAGGATTGGTCGGACTACCATTGGATGATCCACTCTTGCCAGAAGATGATAGTGACTCAGATAGTTCTGAGTCTTTTGATATTCATAGCCCGAATGAGGCTTAATTTCATAGACTGTTGGACAATGTATTTAGTATTTTGATTTTCATGTTTGAACTTTGAGACTTTTGGATGCATGTTTGAAACATTTGGATATTGATAGACCATGGTTTTATTTATGTTTGATATTGCTGTGATAAATTTTATAATGCTTTAAAGTTTAAAGTTTAATGACATTTATCATGTTCATATGTTGTTATGCTACTACTCTCGCGATTTATTTATATATTGATATTGTTGTTATCAATTATTAATTTATTGACATATATCTCTCTCTTTCCCTCTCTCTGTCTATAATATATTAATAATTTTTGAAAAAATCATATATATATATGTAATTTGTATGTCGCCGTCCCCTATCGTCCCCTAAAAATTTGCCCCTAGGAAACGTCCGGCTGCGTCCCCATCCCCATCCCGTCCCCAAAAGGCCGTGGAACATAGTAGTAAAACCTACAAATATGTCCAATAAGAAATCCTAGATGAATCTACCTCACAAGTAGGATTGGGTTTTCATCCAACCTACGAATCTACCTCACAAGTAGGATTTGGCATAGTTCATTTTTATTTTCAAGTATAAGTGAGGGGAATATTACACTTGTTCTTTCACGGGCACATGATAGGGATTTTATTTCTTGTTTCCTCACAAGGCCATGACAATGGGGCAATCCTTGTTGGCACAAAAAGAACCTCAACACTAGTATTTTGGACTCGGTGCGAAGGCAAAAAGATGTTGTGAGGTGGTCATTGTGTTTTATCTCTCTTCAATAATTTTGTGCACCTCTTTTAAAAAATCTTCAGAATCTTACTCTTTCTCATTATGATGGTCTTCTCTTCTCAATCATTGAAGTAATGCCATCATATGTAATGTCCCTTTTTCAATCCATTCCAACATTCTTGGAAAGTTCTAAGAATCTTGAAGAGCACCAATTTTACCATAAAGGAATTTTGACAATGGCAATGAGTTCAAGAGATCAAGATGAGACCAATGGTACTTTTCAAATGCAATTTTGACATTCTAGGAGCTTTCCACACTTCTTGCAAAAGTTTGCTATTTTTGGAAAGCACCAATTTTAACAAAGTTCAATATACTAAGAGCTTAAGAATATTTTAGCATGGTCAAAATTCATATTTAATCCATTTTAATATTTTTCATAACTTTGGCTAGATGTGTGGAAAATAATTAAATAATTAAATAGTTACATGTTAAGTTGCCAAAAAAGTAAAAATTAAAAGACAACTTATGTTAATTATTTCTAAGGAGTCTAAAGTCCCTTTTTGGAGGGAAAAATAAGAGGACACAAATAATAATATTTCTTTATTCCAAAAGAGTGTTTTTAAAAAGGGACTTGGAGGAAAGAAAGCTCCTTCTGAATATTTTTATGAAACCCTTGTTTATTTGAGAGATTGAACCAAGTTCACTCTTCAGCCGAAAGACGAAAACCCTTTTGGCAATCAGTTTCGTGGACTAAAACCCTTCTAGCTGATTCTTGGTGGATTCATACAAGATTCACAGGGGTGCCAAGCGATTGAAGGTTTATGAATTTTCTTTGACATTGAAATATCTATTTTATATCTAAGTTTGCCTACACGAATTGTGGAGAAGAAATTTATTGAAGATTTGCATGGAAATAATAAATTTATGGAATTTGAGTTTGAATGGTTGTTGGTCACGCTTTCTTGGTGATTTATATTAGCTGTTCAAATTTGAGGAATTTGTCACTATTTATTTTGAGGGATGAGATACCCATATTTTATGGTGGAAGAAAGCCCAACCCTACCTGTTATGTAACTTTTTCCCCAAGAAAAGAGAAACTTATGAAATAACCAGGAAAACCTGAGAACGCATCCCCGACATTTTTCGGGGTATCTCCATTTCGAAATGTTTTGAGGATGGGGAGACACCTAGGGGACGTCCTCAAGCCGTCCCCAATTTTTCGAAAAACACAAGAGATGGCTAACCGTCCCCAAGAAGGGTGAGGACATATGTGATGTCCCCCAACTGTCCCAAGGACGATTGGACACCTGGGCGCCTAGACATCATTCAATTGTAGTTCTTTACATCTAAGTAGATTAGGAAGAGAAACCAAGGATCAGCATTTACCCTATCTACTAGAATTGAATTTAAAAAGGTACCAACAATTGTCAATTAAGACCAAGACATTAGGACCCACTACAATGAAACATGACAACTTATCAAATTTGGCAAGTACTTACAAAATAGTCAGCACTAACAACCCACTACAAGTTTATTTAGTCTAATTACAAGGCCCTAGTCTTGGGCATCTCTATATCTATTGAGATTGGAATTTCATCCTTTATCATTGAAAACGATTCAATGGTCATCCTAAAAGACATCCAAAATAGACAATCGCAAAACTAAAAATTGGAGAATATTCTAAGGGAAGCTTGTAACCTATTGGATTTGTTGGACTCCTCATGCATGCACTATTTCAGAGAGGCCAATCTATTGCAAATCATCTTACCAACCATGAAATAGATCATCACAAAGAAGAAATTATTTCTAATGATAAGAACATATGGGAAGGTTTGGACACCAAATGGGACAAGGTGGTTCAACTATTCCCAATGATGATTTGAGATCCTTCATAGCATATCATTTATTTGCCATCTAGATTGGCACGAACAACAGAAGATGAAATTTAAGTGCAGTGGCTCTTCTCTTTGACGGCTCATTCATTCCCTCTCACTTTGTTTTTCTCCTCACAATTCTCTCTACAACAATGGTGTTTGGGAAGTTGCATAACAATAAAGCTTAGATTACCCCCACTTTTTCACAAAACAAGATTTCCTTCAACCGCAAATGCTATTGCAAGATTTGAACTAGCCATCACAAAAACTTAAATTTTTTCACTCCCATTGCCTAAAAATATTGCAACCAAATTACATGGAGGCCTTGATGCACATACCATGTTCAGCTGACTCTATATTGCACTTCACTTTCAGATATTTTCCAAGTGATCAAGTTGATTATGACTGCTTCTAACATGCATGAGATGGATACAATAATCCAAAAGAATTATATATATTTGATTACAGGAAGCTCTTCTACAAATTCAACAGTTCATTGAGGCCTCATGGTAGATTTTGTAAATCTTCTACAATATTAATCTTTGTTTTCCTTTTCTGAGGGGAATCTTAATTTTATTTATTGGTCCAAACTGTTCAAATAAACAGACTCGGTTAAGCTATCAATTTGTTCTTTGAAATATGTCAATAATTTCTATCTAGGCTTTTATTAATTGGTAATTTTTAGCCATTTTCAATTTCTTTGATTGTGAACAATTGCCTATATAGTTAAAAAAAATTACAGATACTTTCGTCCATAATATTTTGAAATACATTTTTTTTGCAAGGAGACATAAATAGCCATGTACTAAAAAGCTCTTTCTTATCAAATGAGTATTCCATCAAAAAAGTTATTAACTAAAATAATATATAATTGTGGATGTCACCTATCAACATACACTTGTGTATATGCTTGCAAAGCTAAAAAGTACAAAAATGTTACCTTTTGTCGAGCTAAGGATATAATATCAGAAGAAGCGACACTGCTGTCGTTCTGGCTATCTAATATATAAACATTAAGGAGTTGTTTTTAAATGAATATAGTAAATACTAAATAACATTTGCTTCATATTTATTTTTGCAAATACATTATACATGACTATAAGAAACATATAAGTTTAATTTATTGTTATTACTTACAAATTTACAATAGTTATAATGAGCTCAAAATTAAATAGCAAATTTTTCCCCTCAGCTGGGTATGCAATTTCTTCCTGTAAAGTATTAAAAAGGAACAAGCAATGAAGCAAAATACTCTCCTTTTTATGGATCTCGTTGAAGAAGATACAACCGAGTTCACACGCTTTTCATCAAACATTTTGTGATAATGATACTTAGTAAAATCTAAAAGGTATCAAAAATATTCATGGTTTATAATGGCTCAACAAAAACTGGGTCAAGCAGAATGATATTTGAGTATTAATTATTGTTAATTTCACTATCTAATACATCAAACAATAAAGAATCATTTTACATGAATAAGGCATAGTAAAATATACTTGCTTTAATTCTGAAGTTTTACAAACAGCATCATAAAACAAGAAATATCTGTGTTAATATTATCATTACAGTAATGATATTATAATCACTTCAAAAATCAGATAGAGATTCTCCAAGGCTTTTCTGCGTTCAATGATAATGGGGCCTTATGTGAGCACAATGGCAAAGGAGCCTTCTATAAGTCTGATGGCAATGGAGTCTTTTATAATTCAAACCTCAAGTGGCTGGCTTTATGGCTACTCAGTCTTCTACATTGCTTTCTTTTTCCCCAGTATGTGCCAGTTCAACTTTATTTAACCATTCATTTGCTTATTTTCTTTCCATATTTGTGGAAATATCACCATAAAATCCAATAAGAGAACAGAAAAGAAGAGTGCCCAAGATCAGCATCAAGGAAAAGAATGTCAATTTGCTTTTTGAAAAACTAGAATATTCTGGCTGCTGAATTGAGAGAAGAGATCACTCTGCTGATTATCAGGTTGGGGCAGAATCTGATGAGAGTAATTAAAAATCAAGGTCATGTTTTGAACTTGTTGGCCCTTACGATGGAATAATTTGACAAGTATAGGAGGATTCAAAAGCAGATGAAGAGTGGCAGTTCTGGGACTAATGTCCTAGAGATTGTACACTCTAACAAGCTAGGACAATCATTTCATGTCTACACTAGACTCTGTTAAAGAACTGATGGAGAACACTCAAACAGTGTAGCCTCTATTACAAACAAAATCAAGAGAAGGGTGATGATACATAACACAATGGGGAGTTCTGGCCTCTCTCTTGTCTGGTTAGCACATTGTTAGGTCTTTCTTTCATATGATTAGATGAGCCCAAAGTGGCAGTTTTTGCATTAGCCATAGCTTATGTTTCAGCAGTTTCATAGAATAGGGTTCATAACATATGCAGTAGCTTAAATAGCTTACTGTAAACACATGTAGAACCCCTGTTTCCCCTGACTTCTGAAACTGTGTGTTTTTGACTGTTTTTGTGTATTTTGATTTTTTTGGTGTTTTTTGCATGGATAGAGAAAATGGCGATTTTGCAATAAAATAATATAAAATCTAAATAAAATCTTTTAGCTCTGTAAATAACGGATTCTATTGCAAATATTGATGCCAGTCTATTTATTTAACTTCTGGACTTAATACAAATGAGATCCAGTTACATGCAAATAAAAAGGGCAATGATATTTATTGAAAACCTGGAAATTGCAGCAATAAATGATCTTCTGAGTTGGTACGGCTGAGATGAAACATCTACTCTCCCCTTCGGTAATGTCTGCCACTGATGCCAGATGAGATAGGCGCCACCAGAGATGAAGTCAGACTGATAAAGTAGAAGGCGATTTGCTTAATATAAGAGAAGTACGGATTTTCTGAAAAGTACGGCCTGCTGTAATAAATGGTACGGCTTTGTACAGCAACAACAAATAAAATGGTACGGCCCCTTTTGAATCTCCAGATCTTGTTGAAGTTGGCGCCTGTATATAAGAACTCTTCTGGATGAACTCAATAATCAAACCCCTGAAGTTCAATCAACTGTTAAGCTCTGTAATTTCTTCTGAGTGAAGAAATCTCTTGCCTGGCAATAAATCGGATGATATTTCACACCCTCTGAATCGCTCTCACTGGAGATGGCTCGTTCCCCAATGCATTCGAGACTGAAACCCTAGGCTTCTGTGCTCTGCTCAAGACTTGATCAATTTTCAATTATCAATAACATAATGGCTCAATTTCCAATGCAAAACCCTTTATCCTTTGAAAAGTGCGATTTCCTTAATAATAGGGAATATTAAAAGTTCAAACTTTTTATTCTTTTAATATTTCAATAGTTTCAACTCAAATTTTTAATTATAAAATATAATTAAAAATTGGCCCCCTTTCATGATGGGCGACCCCCTTCAGCCAAATCACTTAAGTTATAATAAAATATTATAACTTTATATTATAACGCTTCCACAATTAATATTTAATTAAATCAATTAAATATTAATATTTCTCTCAATATATACCCGAAGCACAAACCGTCTGAAGCTGATGAACACTGAAGTGATTCTGAACGCTATCAATCCATACTGCTAAAAATAGCAGGGGTCCCACACTGAGTGCCAGATACTGCTAAAAATAGCAACTCAGGCTAGAAGTGTCCGAATGAGCCCGAACGAAAGCCAACTGATCAAATAACCGGAGCTAAGCTCCATCAAGACCCTCTATCCATCCTATCAGCCTACGAGGGTCGCATAATAGGCTAATTCCTACGAACTCAGATGCTCGCAAAAATGGGGACATTACAGTCCGCCCTCCCTGAAATTGCTTGTCCTCAAGCAATCTCTACTGCAAAGAAACCCGACTCCTCGGAAGGTCCAAAAGAAGAACTGTAAAGTGTCCCACACATCTCTAACTATCTCCTGTAGCATCAACAAAAACACAACTGCGCAAGCTATCCCTGGATCCCAAACCCAGAGTGAAAGTCTGTCGTGTCTGTGATCCTCAGGCTGCCACTGAGCTCCACTGCCTCCAACTTCACCATGCTGAGAATAGTGAAATAACCCAATGGGACCCATCCAATGCTCGGTGCCAAAACTGTCGACACCGGGATCCCAATACAATCTGAATTCACATCCATCTGTCATGCGGAAATAAGAACTTCTAGAAGCATCTGCTACACCGAATCTCTCCCTGTCCTTTGCTAAAACCTCATGGATGTGATAACTGACCAAGCCATCATGCCTACTAACACCATAGTCGCCCTGTAACCATGTACCCGTATGAAAAATCTGCGACATAGAAGTAGCAAGCCCTGTCGAATACATATCAGCATGATGGATAACTGACTGCTGTCCCTGCAAGTAATTCCCCACAAACAAATGAGTCGAGTACTTACAGCCGCAAATCCCATCTTTTGAAGATGGTAACTCTGCACACAGTAATGAATTACTCCCCTCGACTGCACCAAGAGAATCACCCTGTGTACAAGGATTGTGCATCGAATACGAATCATGTACAGGTGGATCAAAGAAAGAACTATAAGCACTCCTCACCGTGTACACCCCATTAAACTCCTTTGTGAGTCTTGTTTGGAATCTCGATGCACTGGAACAATCCCAAACACTACGATTATCACCCAACCCAGAACTAGTATCAAGAGTATGATCAGCTTCCAACTCGAAGAGTGGATTATCATAAATCAAACCACCATCAAATTCAAACAATGGATTATTCACAAACTGCACAATCACTCCATGCTGATCTGAATCATCCATCTCTGAATCCCTGGAATAATAAATTGAATTGTACTCCTGACTTGGCTCAACCAGCTGCCGATCATAATCAACTGCATCGGATGAAATGATTGATTTGCTTCCAGGAGAGGGAAACAAATCGACAAAAGAACCAATCTCCCAACTGGATGATACTCTGGATATCTTCTGTGAAGATGGACAAGTGTCGAGAGTTGTCACACAACTCTCTGGTGAATCAACAACCATGTCACAGGAACTATCAATGATCTGCCTTGCATCACCTATCATGGGACTAATCTCAGGAGAATCTGGTACAACGCGTGGCTCACGGCAACTCTCTGCCAGTGCACTCATCCCATCTGTATCAACTGTACCTGTGACCGTGATGGATGTAACTACATCCTCAACATATCCCTCACTGCTATGAACCATGGGTGTATGCTCCTCACCAACTGCTGCCATGGAAATCTGAACTATATCAAAAGATGGTGAAGACTGTGCTAAACTCAACGCCACGGTAAGCTTCTCAATCTGTAACTGTGACTCTTGAAGGGCCAACTAGGTGCTCTGCAATGAGTCCATAGTCACCTCAAGCTCATGAGTGAGCTCATCGACCTGCTCCTCCTTTCCCTTCAATGTATCATAAAAAATGCAATCCCACTCGAGAAGAAAATCCCTATCCGCAAGTAGTTTTAGGTAGTTTTGTTTCATCATTCCAATTGCTTCTCGAAGTGCATGTATCTCTGCAAGGGAAAAACCATTATCACCGTGCTCATCTGTCAAAGGAGTACTCCAACCATAGGTAGCCAACATCTGACGAGCAACATCAAAATGCTCAATGGTTGTGGCAATCATATTGTCATTCACTTTTAGTTGCCCAACCAAATGATGAGGACTCTGTAGCTTATGACCCCCATACAAGTTTTCCGGTTCACAATATGCACTATGATATGAGGCTGATTCGTCATCACTCACTACATGATAAGCAGCATCATGTGTGCTTTCATCCATGCACACCTCAACATCTAAGGTACTGCTGCTTTGTACCTCAAGGGATGGTTCAACTGATAAGGTAGAAGTTGCTGGTATGACAGTATCTTCACACACTTCCACTCCCAAAGTAACCGCATGCCCATCCAAAGCACGATCCTGGGATTCCATATCAACATATGAATCTTCTAGCTTGTTTTCAAGGGTCTGATCTGGAAAATCAAACTCACCATGACATGAATCCTCAACATACAATGCATCATTAGTACCCAATTCCTGAGTACTTTCATGCGACAATTCAATAGGATCATTTTGCACATGTGAGAACACTGTTGTCTCATGCTCATGCAAAGTTTCATCATCGCTGTCATGAAAATCAGAAGTAGACTCTATAGTAGAAACTTCTTGAGTCACCTCTTGCAAGGATGATGTAGAAAAATCATTACCCAAAGCTGTGCTAGTGTCTTCTTGAATCAAATCAGCATGTCTA
The DNA here is from genome assembly GCA_007258455.2 of Sequoia sempervirens. Lineage (NCBI taxonomy): Eukaryota > Viridiplantae > Streptophyta > Pinopsida > Cupressales > Cupressaceae > Sequoia > Sequoia sempervirens. The sequence goes on from VDFB02389516.1 coordinate 21,496, forward strand.
TCAATTTCATCATACAAATTTCTGCATACTTCATAGGAATTTGAAGATACCAAATCATTTTGATGAAGAGTTGTATCATCCTTATGTGCAGATTCTCTATCCATTTCATGTGTAAACAATTCATGAGCTATAGTGTGATATTTCTTCCTTGCAAACTCTGTCTTGTGGCAAAGACTCGGGTGCAAATCCATGTAATTCATGAAAGGAAGTTCCTTCTTAATTTTTTGAGGAAGAGTGCTATACTCCTTAAACATGCTAATCACTTCTTCTTCTTTGTTTTGTGGTGTTCTGTCAAAGGTAATCCTTCCTCTGACCTTAGGTGGTACTAACTCCCACTCATCGTTCACTGCCATAAGTGTGTCAGCGAACAACTCCTCATGCTCCTCACCTGCCATGGCCTCATCGGCCTCCTGTCTCACAAACGTAGGCCTCGTGGGTCTGTCTGCTGTCCGAGAAGCTGTCCTAGGTGCCCTGCGAGATCCTGCTTCACTCCTCTCGTCGTCACGATGTGGTGACTGTCTCCTCGAAGTACCCAATCTCTGAAGTGCCACTGTCAACTGCTGCAATACATCATTCGACTGCCGTTGACCTGCACGTAAATCTCTGAGTGCATGCAAAACCTCTGCATCATCCTGATCTCTAGGGTTTGGAGGAATCTCTGCCCTAAGATTATCTGTTCTGGCAGTCCTGTCATTCCTTTCAGCCATGTTTCCTGGCTGCCCGCTCAAACTCTGTTGCCTGTCAATCAGAGCACGTCTGCGTGTGTAATACTTGTGAGAGCCAATCTGTTCTTGCTGCATAAGACTGCTAAACCCTTAGGATGGCAGGATTTAGCTCTGATACCACTGTAGAAACCCCTGTTTCCCTTGACTTCTGAAACTGTGTGTTTTTGACTGTTTTTGTGTATTTTGATTTTTTTGGTGTTTTTTGCATGGATAGAGAAAATGGCGATTTTGCAATAAAATAATATAAAATCTAAATAAAATCTTTTAGCTCTGTAAATAACGGATTCTATTGCAAATATTGATGCTAGTCTATTTATTTAACTTCTGGACTTAATACAAATGAGATCCAGTTACATGCAAATAAAAAGGGCAATGATATTTATTGAAAACCTGGAAATTGCAGCAATAAATGATCTTCTGAGTTGGTACGGCTGAGATGAAACATCTACTCTCCCCTTCGGTAATGTCTGCCACTGATGCCAGATGAGATAGGCGCCACCAGAGATGAAGTCAGACTGATAAAGTAGAAGGCGATTTGCTTAATATAAGAGAAGTACGGATTTTCTGAAAAGTACGGCCTGCTGTAATAAATGGTACGGCTTTGTACAGCAACAACAAATAAAATGGTACGGCCCCTTTTGAATCTCCAGATCTTGTTGAAGTTGGCACCTGTATATAAGAACTCTTCTGGATGAACTCAATAATCAAACCCCTGAAGTTCAATCAACTGTTAAGCTCTGTAATTTCTTCTGAGTGAAGAAATCTCTTGCCTGGCAATAAATCGGATGATATTTCACACCCTCTGAATCGCTCTCACTGGAGATGGCTCGTTCCCCAATGCATTCGAGACTGAAACCCTAGGCTTCTGTGCTCTGCTCAAGACTTGATCAATTTTCAATTATTAATAACATAATGGCTCAATTTCCAATGCAAAACCCTTTATCCTTTGAAAAGTGCGATTTCCTTAATAATAGGGAATATTAAAAGTTCGAACTTTTTATTCTTTTAATATTTCAATAGTTTCAACTCAAATTTTTAATTATAAAATATAATTAAAAATTGGCCCCCTTTCATGATGGGCGACCTTAGTAAAATCACTTAAGTTATAATAAAATATTATAGCGGCTTCCTGATAATATTTAATTAAATCAATTAAGTATTGTATTTCTCTCAATAAATGCAGAAGCACAAACCCGTCGTGATGAACAACGGAAATGATTCGAGCTATCCGATCCATCTTTGCTAAAATGGCGAGGGGTCCTAGCGAGGTGCGGATGCGCTAAAAATAGCAGCTTCGGGCTAGAAGTAATAGAATGAGCGACAATGTGATCAGCGCCAGGCGGTGAGCCAAAGCTCCATCAAAGACCCTCTATCCATCCCTATCGACTCACGAGGGTGGCATAATAGGCTAATTCCCTCACGAACTTCGGATGCTTTTCGCAAAATGGGGACATTACAACACACAACCACTAGACTTAACTCCAAGGGTAAACCCAGTTTTGTATATACAAGTCATACTTTTATCTCTAATCAGTCAGAAAAGTAATGTTGTAGCAGAATCTAAAGGCATGTTAAATTTTGATATATAGAGACAAAAAAATACTAGAGTGGTTTAAATCATATGTACTACTATAATACTAATCATTAGAAAATATGATACTCTCACATGACCAACATCCATTCTTGAATGTTTCTGCATCCAGTAAAATTTCCTCACAATAATGCACCATTGACAGTTTGTCATGTCCTCTTTTCAACATTAAAAGAATTAATTGAGGACCCACAACCTATTATTTAGTTTCTATAGACTAAGGGATAAAATAAGATAAATAATTTAATTATAATATTTTAAGTTTGGCCCAATCACTTTATTTTGGAAAGGGCAACTTAAATATTATTATAGGGCCTATGTAAGATTTTATTTTAAAAAATATTTTTAGACACTTGATGTAATAGTTTATTTAAAAAATGTTTTTTTAAACACTTGGAGGAAAAAATAAATTCAATATGTAATTTAAAAGTGCTTTTAAACAGTTTGAGAGAAAAGTAAATTCCATAGTTGAAAAACTTGGGACTTGGCAAAAAATCAGCAATGTTTTTAAATATTCTTCAAAAACACACATATTACCGAATTTGTATAACATATTACTGATTTCCATCATATGTAAATCAAAATTAGAGTTTAATACATATTGCAGACTAAAAAATGAGTTCAACCTCTAAATACATATGAACTTCAAATTTCAATATCAATAAAAATTACAAATCATAAATTTCATCATCTAAGACTAAAAGCTCAAAAAAATTTGTTGGTGTTGTGGAAGTGGATGTTATAGCTGCAATATTCTCAATAAGAGCCTCAATAAGTGTTTCATCCTTAGTGATAGGATCAATCTATGTATGTGAGGATCCCACACCTAATAGCCCACCAACCTCGCCTTTTGCCTCCTCATATGTTGCCACATTCACTTTCCATTTGGCTGCCTCCCTCTCCAAATAAGCAAACTCATCATTGATTGACAATGGATCCATATCAATATCCTCAAGCTTAGCAATCAAATTTGAATATGGATCAATGTCATCAAGGCCATTCAAGCAGTTGAAGGTTGTACCGCACATAGACGAGGTTGTAATGTCCCCATTTTCAGGTTACCTTGACCTGTAGTCGGTACTGACCTTATGGATGTGTGTCTACGTTAACAGAGGAATTATTTGAAGATTTCAATGAGCTCAGGAGGTCTAGAGGACTCATTTGCCACTTTTCGGGGTGATTTCCGCCTTCTAGTGTGCTCTCCAAGATTTTTGAAGAGGGGCGTCTATTTATAGTAAGTCACCCAGTTGGCTCTGTTTATCATTATTCTTCATCGAGATCACTCCAATGTAGTCAATTTTCGATTCCAATGCATTCTGACAGTTTCCATAAAATGAGTATATTAATGGCTTTATTTTAATTATTTTACCAAGGTCGCCAAATATTAATTAAAATATTTAAAAAGCACCTTAGTGTTATAGCTCGTCGGAACCGGGATGAAATATTTTAAATCTTGGATGTTAAAAAATAGGGACCTTGCGTGTCAAAATATTATTATTATTCAAAAAGGGACTTTTGGAGCCAAAAAGGAGTTATTTTTATTAAAAGTGAGTTTTTAAATATAACCTCTTAAAAGTTTGGTGGAAAAGTATAAAAGGAGGTTTGGAGAGCTCATTTGGATATGCTTGAATATTATTTTGGATATGACCTTTGTTGGTTTATGACTAGTTTCCATTGCTTTTTGAAGACGAAAACCCTTGTAAGGAACAGTAGCTGCAGGACTGAAAGATCTCCCAAGGTTGCTTGTTGAAGGCTTCATTCAGAGGTCTTGTTGGAGCTTGTTATCACAGGTTTTCTGAGTTTGTTTGTTTGTAGATTAGAGGTTTGTTTCGATGATCTACGCACATGGAATATATTCCAGATTGGTGTTGTTTGTGAATGCCTTAATTGCTGGTTGCTCCATTTAGGAGTTATGTTGGTGATTCAATTGATCAATTTGAAGCAATATTTCGAGAGTTTTGTTGAAGATTTTGAGGTGAAAAATTGGCAACAAGTTTGAGAGGATATTGTCAAAGTTTTCAAGGCAGAAATAAATCATTTTGTGACCCCTATGTTGGTCGTATACCTTCAACAAGGGCGTGTGATTCTTTCCAAAGCAAACACCTAGGGTTTGGATCAGATATCACTCCCATTTGAGGCGTCTAGGGTGAAGACATTGTTGCATATCCGTTTCACAATGGAGAAGTGAGGGTTTGGTGATTTGTGAGAAAATTTGTATGCACCAGCTTGTCGGTTTTGTGTAACAAAACTGCAACTTTCTATAGCAACAAATGTTTATTGCTTCATTTGAGTTTTAATTGCTAAATAATAATCTGGGTTGCATTTGGTTTATGCATTTCCTTTATAAAATAGTTAGTATTAGCTATTTACTTTATTTGCATCTCCTAGAAAGAAAAAACAGAAAAAA
>VDFB02389517.1:0-19273 GCA_007258455.2 Sequoia sempervirens
AATTTTCTGATTCTGAGTCCTCATAGTATGCCCACATAACACGATTTGCCTTGCCCTTAGGTCTTAGAGGACAATCGTGACTGGCATCGTACGGTCCCTTGCAGTAGAAGCAAAGCTTCTTCCTGCGAAGGTCGTTCAGGGCCTCACGATCTAAAGGTGGGAACGCTGATTTTCCTTTAGAATCGTTTTTATAATCTGATTTGTCCTTGTTATAATCAGATTTTTCCTTGTTTTTATTAAAGCCCTTATTGTCTCGGAATGATGAAGAACCTCTGGAGTTAAATTTATTTGTCGGGGCTGCGAACTCCATGTTACGTGCTTTCTTCATCGCTTCCTGTAATGATGGAGGATCGAAGGCTTTGATCCAGCCTCTCAGTGGCTCAGTCAAACCCTCCATAAAGAGAACTACCAACCGCCTCTCAGATATGCTCGGAACCATGACGGATAGTCTCTGAAAATCACTGATATATGTCTCGAGACTGCCACTCTGCCTCAACTGTGCTAAGTCTCGGAAGTAGGTTTCCGGATCCTTCCGGTCAAACCTCTCTACCAATCTATCCACGAACTCCTGGTAGGTAGTAATCCTGTCGTGCTGTAAGGTGACCATGCTATGGTGCCACCAGTCGTATGCCACTCCCTCGAGGTGCAGTGTAGCATATCTAATAGCGTCTCACTCAGCCATCGGACGCAAAGTAAGGAATGTGTCAAGCTTGCTAATCCAAGCTTGGGCTGTCATCTTCCCACTACCGTCAAACATCACCAAATTAAGCCTGTTAGTTGCATGTTTGAGGTCATTGTTCTGCTGCCGGGGTCTCCAATCCTGTCGAGCCCTGTTATGTTCCCGCCTCTGTGTAAGAAAACGGTCAAAAGAGATCCGTTCCCTAACTGCAGGAGGTATCAACTCCCACTCCTCGTTCGCTGCCATAAGGTTATCAGCAAACAAATCCTCGTGCTCATCACCTGGTAAAGCCTCATCGGGCTCCTGTCTCGTGAAGGTAGGCCTGGTAGGCCTATCGGCTGTCCGTGACACCGTCCTAGGTGCTCTCCGTGACCCTGCCTCACTCCTGTCATCGTCACGATGTGGTGACTGATCTCCTCGGTCCCCGATACGTAGAGCCCAGCGTCAGCCTGCGCAATACCTCGGTCGTGTCTGGGCACGCATTATATCACGGTCGCGGTAAGACTACCGGCATCATCTGATCCACATTTATTATTGGGATCTACGTCTCGGTATATGGATCTCTGGAAGCCCATCATTCTGGCGTAAACCCGCGGTATCATGCCTGCTCAAACTGCGTTGCCTTTCAATCCAGGCACGTCTGCGTGTATAATACCTGTATGTGTCAAATTCCTCTGGCTGCATGTGATGGCTAAACCCTAAGGATGGCAGGATTTAGCTCTGATACCACTGTAGAAACCCTAGTTTCCCCCTGACACTGCTCCTGACTGATTTTTAGGTTTTTCTGATGGGTTTTGGTTTTTTGCAATTTTTTTGTGTTTTTGATGCAATAAATGAAAGGTACGATTTTGACAATAAATTGAAATAAATTCAATAAAATTAAAATAGCTCTGGAAACTGAAGTAAATGGATGCCAGTATGTTTATTTGATCTTTTCTACTGATTACAGAGATGCCCAGATACATGCAATGAATTAAATAAAGAATTTTCAATATTTTTTTGAACCTGGAAATTGCTGCAACAGGAGTACAGAAATGTACGGCTGAATCAATGGATGCTCTTCTCCCTTAGAATGATGATCTCTGAAGACTCCCAGCTAGTTGGCGCCTCCAAGGAAGGAAGTTAGAAACCAGTATGATAGGCGTTTCTCCCAGAAGAAAGAAACACGTGTTTTGAAGAGAGGTACGGCCTGACAGAAGTACGGCCTGGTGAAGTACAGCGGCAATAAATATTGGTACGGCCTCCTCAAATCAATATCTATGTCTTTGAATATGATGCGCCCCAGTTGATAGATGAACTCTGAATACAGAACACTGAAGAAACTCTGACAATGGACAATCTCTGAAGCTCTGTAGTTTTCTCTGAATAAGAAAACCTCTGTAGGCAATAGATCAAGTGATATTGCACACTCTCTGAATTGCTTTCCGCTGGAGATGGCTCGTTCCCCAAGGAAGTTGAACACGAAACCCTAAAGTCTCAGGCTCAGATCAATTTGATCAGTCTCTCAAAATCAATAATCACATAATGGCACAAATCCCAATGCAAAACCCTCTTAAGGCTGAAAAGTGCGATTTCCTCAAGAATAGGGTTTTAATTAATATTTGACTTTTAATTTTCTTATTTCTCCATAGTTCTCCGTCAAATATTTAAATCATAAATTAAATGTCAAACTGGCCCCCTTTAATGATGGCGCACCCCTCAGTGAGAAATCACTTAAGTTATAATCTTAAATTATAACTTTATATTATAAACATTAAATAATTAATATTTAATTAATGTCATTAAATATTAATATCTTCCTCGTTTCTAACTCGATGACCGATCCGTCTGATGCTGACGAACTCTGAAGTGATTCCTGATGCCGCCAAAGCCATACTGCTAAAAATAGCAGTGGTCCCACACTGCCTGCCAGGAACTGCTAAAAATAGCAATTCTGCAAATAGTCTCCGATCGAGCCAGAACGAAAGATAACTGATCAAACTCCGCTGATTGAAGCTGAGCCAAGATCCGTAGTGACCCTCTATCCAGTCTATGCGACCTCCCAGTCGTGTGATAGGCCAATCGTCCTCTGAGAGATGTCGAGAAGGGACATGACAAACACAAAACAAAATCAAAAGATCACAACTAGACAATCCTTATATATGGCCTCTCAAAATGGATCTTTAATGAATCTTTCAGGTTCTATAATCTTTCCAGCCTATTCCTTGGGCTCAAATAGGATCTTCCACAACCTCCATGACTTCTGCATCTTACAGAAACCTCTAACTCAACCTAGGATGTCAAACTATCCCACTAATGCTCATCCATGTCCATTGCCTCCTCCACCCCTACTTCTTGGCTTGAGAAACAAATATATAGATTTGTACAAACCCAAGTAGAAACTGAACAATTGAAGTTAACGACCAATTAAGGGACCTAGAATGCCAATAGTCCACAGAACTGTTGTTTCTTGGCAGTATGAAAGCACCGATTTATGATGCAATTGTCATTAATTGGGAAAACCACCACATGTTACTTATAAGACTGTTGCACTTCAACAAAATGGCCACTTCTTCCAGCCAAACCGCCACTTGTTCAAAACTAACCGTTTCACATAGAAACTAGAAATCTCTCCTTTTTTAACATTTCTTAACTGTTAATGTTGTTGGTGATATGAGCTGTAGACCCCGAATCCCTAAGGTCTAATAATCTCCCACGTGCCAAGGGTGTCAAACCTAGGAAGATTACCACAACCCTATATTTAGGTTAGGCAACTTAGGACCAGTTGTTGAGATGGGTAAGACCTCCTTCGCTTCTGGCTCTACAAAACCAAGGGGGGTTTCCTTAAGGTGCTAGAATATACATTACCACAGAAACAAAACACTCACCCTAACACAAACCATACCCATTGCATAGTGCACCCCTATTTTGGTTGCCACTTCATGCCTATATGTTGGTTTAGGAGATGATTTGCCACATAAGTGTCAATGAATGTGTTTTATAATACCCCTTAAAGTGTTACATACATTTAGACATGGCACTTGGAACGCACAAACAAATAAAACTGAAAAAATGTTAAGATTGATGTATTTGAGTGTATTGAGGATGAAGAAGAGAGAAATAACAGACTTATGCCTTTATACATTTGGGTAATAGGTCTCTGAATTTAATCAAACATGTAAGAGTTGAAACCAAGGTGATATCTTATCAAGAAACCACAAAATACTATGCCTTTCAGAATGCATAGGCAAGTTGGGCTCTACACATATTTTCAAAAAAACAATTGATAGTTGCAAAATATTAAGTGAGCCTACTTAGTAATGCTTAAGCATGCCATACATTTCCTTTATTGCGTTAAATAGATACCTAACAAAGGCTTTGCAAGGATTTTACAATCTTCTAGCTGGCCAACTAAACAGTACACATCTAGTAATGCACATCAGACACATGGAGACACACAATGAAGTTTGATTTTTCCATTAATCACTTGATCTATAAAGATTACAAATGCTATTACAAATTGGGGAGAAGCCCAGATCACCAAAGTAACTATGTCCAAAACTGGAAATTGAAACCGTAGGGCTTCCTGTGAATATTGTTCTTTTGTTTGTTCTGTAACTACTCCTCCTTGATCCCAAAAGTTATCCTCTCCCAAAAAATGGCAACCAAGGCCAATATATCCATAGAAGGAAGGAGTGTGGGCTATCAAAAATTTGTGCCACACCAAGAAACCCTAACCACGAACTCCTTCAACACCTAGACAACAAGTTTTTCTACAAACTCAATTCGACCACAAAGAGGCATGAAAGAACATTCTTTTGACCTTTTCCATACCTAAGCATTGATGGTTTGAGTGCAAGAATGAGTGAAAACGCCCACGAAATATGTTGAAATCACGTCATAGAGTTGTCGCTCTGATAAAAAGAGGGGCTGCAAATAAGGAATTAAGTATGGACACCGTTTTTCTTCATGGATTCATGCCAAAATGCATTTAAAGTCCTTAAAATGCATCATAGATCAAAACAAAAGGTAGGTGTGGACCTTAATCCCTCTACAAAGGAGGTAGGTGCAAAAAATGACATGGCAGCAACTCCAAATGAATTGCAAGCAATCGATGTTGACCTAGAGGGAGGAAAAGGGAACTTGTCGAGGGTTCCAAAAGTTCCTAGAACCACCAAAAGCTCCGAAAACTATTCTCCCTTTCCTTTGTTTCATCTCTCCTTCCATCTTGCTCTCTACCCTAGTCGTCGAGGCTTGGAGGGGTAACAGGAAACTGTTGAGGGTTCCTTTGGTTCCTGAAACCAAGAGAACCTCCGACCACTTTTGCTTTGCTTTCCAGACATTCCTTTGTCAAGGGTTCCATTGGAACCAAGAACCAAGAACCTTTGACCACCATTGCCTCCCATATTTGGAACCCTTGTCGTGGGTTCCATGGGAACCAAGAACCAATGGTTCCTAGTTCCTATGGAACCTATGGAAGCTCTAACCACCTTTGCCTTCCACATTTGAAACCCTTGTCAAGGGTTCTGTAGGAACCAAGGACCAATGGTTCTCAATTCCTATGGAACCTCCAACCACCTTATCTTATCTTTTTCCAAGGGTGGGACAAAAGTCGTTGAAGGTTCCATAGGAACCAGGGACCATTGGTTCTCGATGCCTATGAAAACTCTGACAAAGGGAAAAAAGTCATTGGAGGATCCATAGGAAACAAGAACCATTGGTTCCTAGTGCCGATGTAAGCTCCGACCACTCCTACTTAGCCAATTTGGAATTCTGATTTTGGGGAACTGATTGAAGTATAAAACCAAAAGGAGGGATTAATGATGCAACCTCAAAGGCACAAACCCAGTAAGACAGCCCATTTAAAATCTCTCAGTTTGGTTATAATTGATGGGAAAACAAAAAGGAAAAGAGCAAACCATTAGAGTAGAACAGGGAAAAATGAGACAACAAAATGGGGTGCAAACAAACACCATTACAAAGATGTCCCCTACCATCCTAACCTTCTCCAACAACCTTAGTCTCTAATTTTATTGAAACCTTAACTTCCTTCACCTCAAATGTCCTCGGAAAATCGAAATCATGCTCTCTTTCAATCACAACAGTATGGCAACTTGAGCTCTTTTCAAGGGGTCCTTTTATGAATCATTCTATGCAACCACTACAAGGATCACTCTACCTATATTAATCTGCTCTATAAGAACAAAGGTTTGCCAATGTCTTCTTTTTATGCATTATCATTGTCTACCAGTCATTTTTAAGATTATCAGGAATGCTTTCTATTTTTCTTTTGCAAATCCACTTGCATTCTATATCAATTTTTATTTAAAGGACACTTAGACAAAGCCCAAGCTCCATTCTAATTAAATGGCTGAAGCATTATATTCTTCCTGCATGCAAGCTATCCACATAATCAAGTGCTAAATATCTCATTCGAGACCTAGTGGTTTGTCAACCATTTGTGTAAAACTATCCTAAAGAATTTTCTCATACCATTTGAGCACTATTTTTCTGGTGAAGATTGAAACTTACTAAACTCTTCATGAAACACTTCTTCTTGAGAATTTATTTCCTCATCCTCAAACTCGTGCGATAAAACAATTTCTGAACTTCTTTCCATAGTGCAGATGACATCATGTATGCTCACAATGAATTTCGTATCTTTCAGAAACAAAGACAGAATTTTTGAAATTATATAGTATACAGTACAGATACGCTCATGATCACTCTCATCCCACCTACTCTTTGCTTCCCATGTGGATGCAGAAGACGCCCAAAAATCCTAAAATCCTTCATTGAGAGCTTCAAACCAACTCATGCTACTTCTCAGTTTTCTTTTCAACTCCCGATTGAGTTTATTTAGATTTTAGAGTATGCCTAGCCATATGTGCATCTTCATTCCAAACTTGCTGCTAATTTCCTCCACCATCATACTTTTTGCAAATCAAACTAATAAAAAATGGATCAGTTGTAATCTGTAAGAACTTTATATCATGTGGTAACGACATTCAGAGAAACAAAAAGTGACACCTTATATTGCCAAAATTGATACATGGTATCAAAAATCAACACATCAATGTTGAAAATTGAGAAAAGGATAGATATCATAATTGATGGCATAGGCACAGAAACAAATACAAAGTGATGGTCGAAGCTAACTGGGACCACCAGGATGTTTACTGCAGCCTTACAGTCAGCCAAGATGTTGCTGACACTCAGTTGCAGAGTTAACACATTTGAACACAGCCAAATCCATCACTTACAAATTCAGCCATAGTTAAATCCATCACCATGATGGAAAAGGAAGTGGAAACAATGCAGAGAAGAAAAATCACTCTGGTTCACTGACAGGTGGCTTTCCATGTAGCCTTAACTATGTGTTGACACTGATAGGCATGCTTGTAAGAACAATACATGTAATCGGCATTGCTTGGTGATCATCTAAAGTTTAGTACAATGATTGCAGCAAGTTGCAGAAAGTGACGGTTTTAAGAGAGCATGGTGAATTAACTGCAGAAAAAGTTGATACATTGTTGTTGACATCGACAGCCATGGTGACCTAGTAAGGCTCCATAGTTGCACTAGAAATTTTAATCTTTCCATTTTTTAAGATGTGGGAAGAAGGCACACCCCTCTGCTCTAGTTCTCCCACATAAGATTTCTCCAAAGTAATTGTGTGCCTCCCAGTGTCTAATGGTTTTTTTGTTGTTTACTCACTCGTTTATTTAAATTCCATTTCCATTGTTTAAGCAAACTATAGTTCCATGATAACCTGATTTGAAGCATAGTTCTTGGTTCAGAACTGAATATAGAAGTATAATCAGTCACATACAAATGAAAATATTAATATACTTCTTTTGTTACACCTTGAATTCGTTTATGTGAAGAACCACACCATAGAGGTATAAAATTTTATTACAGCAAGGTAAGCGTGACTTTGGACATACATTTGGATAAAAGAGGTATGTGGCAACCCATAGCTGAAACATAATGATGTGGTTATAAATAAAGTGTCTAATGAAAGACTATCTATTCGTGCAGCCCAATCACAGAAATTGAAAACTCAATGCAAGGGCACACAACCAAAGCAAAATTCTTAAGAAAAGAATGGAGAACAAGATGGCACAAAACAACAGATTATATGTTTTATTTCACATCACAGAGATTATGTAAGATTTCAATACAACAATACAAATCAAGATTCTGAATTCATTCATACCTATAATATTTAGTCTATCATGTCTTCCCTCCTTTCTTCAATGAATTATCACCTTCTTATAGAGATTCTTTGATGTAGTAAGATGACACCAACCAAAACATAATACAATGCCCTATGCACATGTCATAGGAACCATGGGACAAATACTAAATGATTCCAGCTCTCATCCTTCATTCAGATTGGGCAAATTCCCTTGATACTTGTAGAATAACCCCTTCTAACATAGTGTGGCAAGTGTTCGCATTTTAGTCATCACGTTTCTACGCAACACCAAACGAGAACAGATGTGCCATAGAACCACTCTTCAAATTAAAAAGGTAAGTCCTCTGTAACAAAACTAACCTAATCAAAACAATATGTACTTGCTATTTACAATTTGTCTAAGTTATTGGTTCCAGTACAGATAACCAGAACCCAGTATGGCATTATATATATATAATATCAGTGGAATGTCAGTGGAGATTTTCCATCTTACTCACTCAAACTAGTAAAACTCTTGGAAGATGGCTCAATGACAAATGTTCATGAAGCACCTCCTTATTTGAATTAGCACCGGCTATCCTTTTAATTCTCCTTTAGGCTCCACAGATCAATTCTAAGCATTTTCTCTATCCAACAGACAGGTATTCAACAATCTTCCTTAGAATTCAATCCAAGATATGCAATTGATTTTGAGTTTAGAAATCAATATAAATTTCCAATCCCAGTATTTTCCATGAGATTGTTTCATAACATTGTTACTGCTCCACCTGTGACTCCACTGCAGCAATTATTGCCTTTAGTTTTGACAGAGGAAATTTCTGGCAACAAAATCCAACAACCTTGCCCTCATTTGAAATTATCCCAGTCTCATAATCATTACTTATTGTGATTTAATTTTGATATCTATGGAAGAGAAAAATGTCAAAACATTATCCATGCTAAAATAGTAGCAGCAGATACCACAACAACAGCAAGTAATTACAAATGAAGAAATTTTAAAATGAGGAGCGGAGGGAAGAAGGGCACACTTGGATCAAAGCACTGTGCACAGCTGCGGCGGCAAACCCTTGTGTCTAGTGGGTGCTCTTCAGGCAAAAACGAAGATGGAAAAGACGATGGGGAATCTAAAGTTTGTGTGGGTGGTAAGGGGTTATTCTCCGATACTGATTCTCTCTATCCCGCTTGGTGGGATCGTGTGTGTGGCAAATGGGACCAATCTGATGCCGATTTTGTCGGTATTGTTTTGCGTGGGGAGTTCCGATACCCTGAATGATATGGAGGCTGCTCAAATCACTATTGATGTTCCTGATTCTCTCCTTGAGAAGAGGGCTGATTGGTTAAGGTGCTCACTTGTTGGGAGATTTTGTGGTGATTGTCCCAACATTGACACTATTCGCAGATGGATCTGTCAGATTTGGAAGCTTCATGGCAAGGTTGAGGTATCTACAATGTTGAATGGCTTTTTTATTTTTTTCTCTTCTTGTCAAGAGGATTGTACTAAGGTCCTGCTAGATGGCCCTTGGTTTTTGGGGTTAAATGGTTTAAGTCTTCAAAACTGGTCACCTGGTTTCAACCCTATGGTTGATTCTTTCAAGTTTCCTATTGGGGTCCGTCTACATGGGCTTCCCTTGGAATTTTGGAATGAAAAGATTTTCGTGTATATTGCCAACTCTTTTGGGCAATAGTGTACCACTGATAAGATCACTGAATTTATGAAGCGTTTGTTATATGCTAGATTTTGTGTGCTTGTGGAGAAAAATCAGTAGCTGCCCACTCAAGTTTCCTTGTCCTCAAAATTTGGTGTTTGGGTGCAGCAGTTGGACTTTGAAGACTGCCCTGTAATCTGCCTTTCTTGTCGTAAAGTGGGTCATTCCTCCACTACTTGTCTTAAGAATAAGAAACAACACTTTGTTTGGAAGAAGAAAGATAATCAGCAAGCTGCTAAGGAGGACTCATTTACTCCTATTTGTCAAGAAGTTCCGAAATCTGGTCTTAAAGAGTTTCCCCCATCGAATTGTTCAATGATGGACCCCTCGTCTATTGCTTTGAGGATGGGGGATGGTTATGCCAGTGAGTGTATGCCTCCTCTCTTCCCCAAAAAAGTTAGTTTTGGGGAAAAGGATCCATGTTTTAAGATAAAGCAAAGTTCATTGGAACAATTTTTTAAACCACCATGATTTTGGTGGGCTGGTAGGTCTGTTAGTCTTGCTGTTCCTTCTGGTGACTTTTGTTGTTTTTGTCGTTAGTTGTTGTCAGTTGTGCTTCATGATCCATCCTTTTCTTGTACAAGGGTCAGGGCCCTTTCAAAACCCTGCTTTTCTAATCAAAAACAACAGCAAGTAACCAAGTTTCAGATCTCCCAATACAAAGGATGATTTTATTGCTATTGTAGTGTTATTTATATTGTATGAACTGTCTAAATATATTAGAATCTTATGTATGAAAAATTGAACGAATAGACAATTATCAGCTCCACCCATACAAAGCGTTATCTTTTTGCTATTGAAGCACTACTTAAATTGTATGAATGGAAAGGGTTCGTCAAATTAAATATTCTGCTGCTTTATAAACCAACTTTCCTTGGACCATTTCTGGCCTAAAACAAATGGCTGGCAAAATTAGCAACAAAAACACTAACCATTAATCATTCCAATACATTCCCATAATAACTCTGCCTTTTAACCTGTTGCCCACATACCTCTATATAGACAAACTTCCTTCCTCATCTCTTACCGAAGTGTTTAGCAGATTCTCTGTTGTACACTTTTTTTTTCCAGGTATCCTCTAATTGCTTCTGATAGTTATGGAATATTTTCCAGTCATCTTAAAGAATTTAAAGAACCTACTTGTGTTAGGAAAAGTCCTAGAGTACAGTGTGATCATGATATAGCTGTGCATTTGTAAAATGCTGAATGATTTGTACTTTTTTGTATGGGGATAGTTAAATTTTTATAATTTCTGCATATGTATTCTAAAATCAAAAACATTTCAAATCCCTGATATCTTAAGACCATTTTTCTCAGCCCACATCCATATTCCTTTTGTTTCCCATTTCTGATAAAACATTTGAATTCTCTACTGCTCATTCAATTCTATAAATGACTCTAGGGGATATCAACAGGATATGTCAATTAATCAACATCAACAAATTGTTTTTCCTATCAATGACTATCTCAACAAGATACTTTGGCATGGACTCCATAATAACACACTATCATATGTCTTTGACTGATATCACAACTTTGCCCTACAACAACCCCATGATTTAATGGCAGAATCAAATAATCCTTAACATTTGTTGGTTTAATTTTCATCTAATAATAAGTGCATCACGTATCCTGATAGGGCCAAGGATGTGGAAAGTATTGAGTTTATGGACCTGCAGTTTTCATTGCTTTTGCCCCTTAATTAATTCTGTTGGTGATTACGGCCAATTGAATATTTTACTTATTTTATGAAGTGGTAATATCCTTTGTCTGTTTTGTGTAATGCATTTCATGTTCATTTGCAAGCATTATGGTTGAAGTATAATCTATCCAGGTATGTACCAGCACTCTATTTCTATAATTTTGTTTCATACTGAGAGATTTAAGTCAAATCCAATACCCTTCTTCTCTCTGATCATACTCATAGAAACTGCCATTACCATGAACAGATTTGAATTTCTTTATTTTTTGTGTTTTAGTAATTTCTAGGTGGGAGGTTCATAGATAGATCCCTTGTAATTACTAAGAAAAAAATAATTCATTCTTAACACCAGTTTGTGTGTGCCAAATTTAAAATGAGGTTGATAAAATGTTAAAATGGAAGGAAAAACAATCTGCACACAGAATGAACTTACTTAGAATTAATTATTCGTAGTATATCAATTTAATTAGTTCATGTCCAAGGGGTTATGGTGTAACAATAATGAGGACATTTGCAAGAGGTGACCAAGAATAAATTCCCCTCACTGCAAAAAGGTAGCCCACAAACCCAACAGAAATGTGATGAGGTTATGGTGTAACAAACATGAGTTCACAAGAGTAACTTATGTTTAGAATATTAAGAATGCCATCCAATATTATCCTACATCCCAATAAAAGTGGCCAATGTTACTAAGCGGTTGGGATGTGGTCTAACAAGCGTGTTTAAAACAGAATGTAATCTAAGCTTAACCCAATTAGCCAAGTGATGAGGTTGTGATGAGAGCAAAAAGGATTTATTCAAGTGTAACTCACTTTGAGAATATTAAGAATGTCATCCAAGCTTATCCTATATCACAATAAAGATGGTCAACCACCATGTGGTGAGGTTCACCACGCTAAATATGACCAATGTTAGCAAGCGATCAGGATGTGGTGTGACAAACATGTTTAAAACAAAAGGTGAATTAAGCTTAACCCAACTAATGTGGTCGTGACGAGACAAAAATCAGTTTATCCAAGTGTAAATCAGGTTGAGAATCTTAAGAAAGTCATCTGAGCTTATCTTATATTGCAATAAAGTTGGGCAACCACCATGTGGTGAGGTTCACCACACTAAATATGACCAATATTACCAAGTGGTCAGGATGTGGTGTGACAAACATGTTTAAAATAGAAGGTAATTAAGCTTGTCCCAAATAGAAATAAAGGTACACCATACTCACCAAGTAGTGAGGTTCTGTGCAATAGCCAATAAGGATTGTCCATCCACTACCAAGTGGTGAATTTGTGGTGGTGTAAGACATTCAGGTGCGAACAAGATTTGTAATCTTAACAATGAGACCCAAGTTTATCTCAATCCCTAACAAATGCAATGCATAACCTTGCCCGAGATTTACGCCAAAAAATTAAAAGTAATCATAATGTATGGCCTGTCCAGGTTCAGGAGCAGGGGGGAAACAAAGCAATTATGATGCAAGATATTTAAGTTGTAACAATAAATGTCTGAGAAGAAATAGAGTGATGAAAATAGTCACATCCCTAACCTTGTGGCCATTGACCAATTATGCTTTCCTTAATTGTAGAAATGGTACTGGCTGAATCATATTTGTGAGGTCCAATATCTGTGCCATCATGAAGACGGAACTTGAGTTCCAGCAAGTCCACATCTGCCATTGTAACTCTCCCTACAATAAATCTGCATCAACATGCAAAATCCATTTATTGTCGTGCACATTGTGTAGTATTGTAATCCTTCTCGGGTTCTTACAAATTAACACAAGGAAAAACAAGATGAAAGCTAGAGGTGTTAGTGTGCTCTGTGCTCTGTGCTCTGTAGGTCCACTTGTCTTGTGATTATTACAAATGTAATGACAGAAAAGTCATACAAGAAATGATTACTCATGCGAATAGGTCATCCAAAGAGGACTCAAATATGTAAATATTTTATTTTTAGGAATTCAATTTGTTTATAAGCATGGAATTGTAAGGGAAAATGTCTAGTTCAAAAAAGAAGAGATACGTGCTTTCCAGGCTGATGATGAGAGAGAGAACAGGAAATATTTAGACATATATTTTGATGAATCTAAATACTTTATGTACATTTATGCTCCTGTGAAAATTTGTTACTGGCAAAATTTAAATTTTTAAAACCTTTTCAAACGCTTCCACAAATAGCAAGAGTTATAAGCCACACGGTGACAGTTCAAGTCTCCCCAGCCTAATACAATTAAAAATATATATTCAATACAACAAGAAATTAAAAATCCCACAAAAATCAAAATTGACTCCCCAATCGTGCTTCCTCGTAATGAGCGACTTTGTTCATTCAAAATGTCATATGAAAACTTCAACACTGCACGATAGCTATCGGCAATTAATTTTGTGAAAATCTGTCGGCTAATCTTCTCTTCTTTTTATAAAAACAAGAGAATTGGCAAAAAAGAAAAGAAAAGAGAAGAGAAAGAGAAAGCTATCCCATAAAAAGTAATGTATTTATCGAATATTAAACATCACAACAGTTAAAAATAAAATATTCAACAAAAACTAAATATTTCCCTAATCACATTTCCTGGTAATGTGTGAAATAGCTCACTGGGAAAGCATGTGCAGAAAACATGAAAACTTCTGAGACCTGTATATTTTGACCAATATCGTAGTGTTATAATACATTTTATACAAAAACATGAGAAATTCTTTGGTGTTCAATTGATATCTGGAAATTTAATTTATTAATTTTTATTTTATAAAAATTCAGCCAATTGCGGCAGAAAAAATAACCCCGTAAAAGCACCCTATTCGAGCCCTGAATACTAAACCCGAAATTAAAATTCCACAAAAAGAAAATACATAAATTAAAAATAAAAAGATAAAAAGATACTGAAACAAAAAGAAAATACCTGACTTGAGTAAAATTTCGTTTCGAACATCCGAGCCTGCCTCGCAACCTCAGAGCCAAAAAGGCCCTTCAATATGACAAATTATGAAACCCTATTATATACAGTCCTGCGATTGTAGATTATATTAGTGCAATTGCAGTGCACAGCACTTTAAATCAGAATAACACATGGCAGTCTGAAAATTAAATGATATAGTAACGTGCATTCAATTGCGCTTATATCTCGGTATTTTCTCGAAGCAATATATATGATCAACTCAAATTTTGAAATAGAAAGTGACGAAAATTTTTCTATTTCTAATACAGCAAACGGTATTCTCTGCAGTTTTTGAATGAATCTCCTCAATTACACCAAACGCCTTACAAAATATTTGAAAATGAAATTTTATTGGTTTTTTTTTTGTTTTGTTTTTTTCTCTTTTCTAATGCGTCCAGATTACCTCCATTAACTCCACCGACAGCTCCAGTTTCTTCTTCGGAATTATCCGCCTGCGGTGTAATCGAGGAAAATTCGGGCGATGTAAAATTCAAACGAGAAATTTGGAAGGAAATTTTATGCATAAAAACTGGCAAATAAAGAGAAAATATCTATATACAGTTTTAGGGATTGAAACATCGGCGAGCATGGAAAAAACAAATATTTCCGGAGGACTCTGTACGTTTTACGCGCTTTAGTGGGCAAATCAGTTGATCCGCCTCTGGTTATGCCTGCCACGTGGAATCTTTAGAACTCCTGTATGGTCACCCACCGATACTATCCCTTCCCCTTTCTTAATCACTACCTAAATTAGTTAACTTGAAGGGGAGAGGAATTGTTTTGTTTATTTTACACGCCTACCTAGTAAATGGTAATTAACTATTGTGTTTTGGTATGGAGAGTTATAAAGTAGATGAAAAGACTGTGACATGATTTATATAATAATAATAATAGGTTTTAATATAGTCAATAGATTAATAGGTTATTATATTTAGATTGGATTTTTATTTTCTAGTTTTGGTAGTAGGTTATTATATTTAGATTGGATTTTTATTTTTTAAGTTTTGGGAGAGCATGAACTCCTCCAACCACCCACTTATAATAGTCATAGCTCGAAAAGCGTGTGTGGGCAACTATAACGACAAATCTATTTCTACTATAGTTCTCAAGTGGGGAGGGGTTGGGGCGTACCACCTCGACCTATTCGTCTTAGGTGAGGTAGATGTCATTGTTGGGTGGGACGAAGGAACAAACTAGAATTGGGTGGGACGGAATAGTATAGTTAAGGGTATTAATTTTGTTAAATTTGTTTATAAAGAATTATAATATTTCAATTAATAGTCAAAGATTGTGGGGTATATATTAGTTGAATTCACTCATAAATAATTAAAATTTTTAATTTAGTGTCAACCATCTTAAATTTGTTTAGAGATAGTTATTTTTTTTTTATTAAGAGAAGGATTAATGGGTATCTACTCAATCCAATTTGTTTATAAATAGACTTATTTAACTAAGAGTGGAGGTCTTAGGGGCATTCACTCATGAATAATCAAACTTATCTAATTATAATTTAAAGATTGAGAAATATTCACTCTACTAAATTTATCCAAGATATAATCACCACCTCTTTCTTTATAATATCAAATTAATAAAATTTAATCTTCCATAATCTTTTTGAAAATCAAACTACTTCACAAATAGACTAGCAACAACTTCACTTATGATGTGCATTTTATATTTGTAATATTTAGAAAAATTATATACTAGTTGGAAGAAA
Organism: Sequoia sempervirens; assembly: GCA_007258455.2. NCBI lineage: Eukaryota > Viridiplantae > Streptophyta > Pinopsida > Cupressales > Cupressaceae > Sequoia > Sequoia sempervirens. The sequence continues at coordinate 15,917 of VDFB02389517.1, forward strand.
GAGATAGATCAAGGTTTTTTTAATGGATTTGACTATGGTTGCTTTTATATTATGATGCATAAGTTGTTAATGGATTATATATGTGGTATAAAATGTAAATTATAAAAAAATTATATAATTATTTTTTAAAAAATTAATATATTATAGATTATGAAATTTGTAATCACATAGTAATTAAAATTCTTTTGTATCTTTTTAGTGACATGGGTTTAGTTGGATGGGTCAAATAAATATTTTATTTTATTTTCATTAGAAGGATGTGTTGGCACTCAAAATTGTAGAACCTCTCCTCTAGTACCATTCTTCAAACTAAGACAAAGGAGAATAAGATATCTTAAACATGGAGATAAACACATGAACAAGGAGATGACATTTTTTTTCCAATACATAGGATTAGGGTAAATTGTCTTCTTCTTTTGGCTCTAAAAAACCTAGGAGGGTGATCCTTGAGGCCTTAAACAAGAAAATTAAAGAGAAATTAAGAAATAGGAGCAAGGCTTTGATTACCATGTCCTAATTGCAACCAAGAAAAAGCCTCCTAGAACTTGCTAATAGCATATACAAACAATTATGCAAGTTGGCCCATGGATGTAGTAAGTTTCACTCACCAAAGATGAGTTCCCTTAATTTTTATACACACTTACACCTTATGAACTTGTTAATGTGATCCCTTACATATTTCTCTTACATAAGCTCACTAAAGACATGTTTCAAAAATATTGGGTTATAAGGTGGGAAGGAATCCTACAAGAACACATATCTGCATATTTCATTCAAGTGTGAATCCCTTAAAATATAGGAAAAGTTAAAAGGTTGATTTATGCATTTAAGCAAGGCAAGAAACTAAACTAGAATAAAAAGAAAAGATGTATTTAAATGAGAATATTAATCCAAATCCAACCAAACTAGTGTCAAATATATTGGAAAATGGAGTCACAACATGTAAGAGAGAAATGTAGTGATATGAGACTACAATAAAATTATTAAAACTAGGAAATGTTGCACACCATATATATTTAGTAATCCATCTCAAATTAGCAATACCCCACATGCAACAAAGAGATACCATTACAAAATAGTTTATAATACATTATAATGCTACAACATTAATCACCTCCTCATTACATCAAACTAGCAAATGTGGCAAGAGAGAAATAGCAACTAGGTTTGAAGATTCCCCTAAAATATTATGTATTTTCATAGATACAAGTGATCATGTAACTACCCATCCTAACTACACCTTCCTATAGCACATATAACTATTAATAATCCCTTATTATGTTATACTTGCATCAATTGATCCCTTAGAGTATACTCAAGAAACAAGGGTAGAAAAATAGCTTAGAGGCCCACCTTTACAATGTTTTATTAACATGTATGTATATAATTACATTTAGTCTTATTGTTTTGGTAAGAATGTAGGAGTATTTAACTGGAGGTTGTCAATGTTTTCTTACATCGTCTTCACATGGCCAAGTGCATGAAACCATGTCTCTTGCATCAATAATAATTCTCAATCACACATAAGCCATGTCTCTAAGGGCTCATAGGTGCTAAGAGGCATTTAAAATTCTTACCCTATCTAATTGTGTTCATTTGAGACCATTTATGGCTTTATAAGTGATGTAGGGAGGTAGGTGAAGCTTTGTACTTGAAGAATAGTTTTTTAAGACAAAAGTGTATGAAGGGTTTATAAATTATAAAGAGGGATAGAAATTCTATAGGAGGAATATATGGTGGACCTATGGGACATGAAAATAAGAAAGAATTTTTCAAGTTACAAACAAGCAAGAGAAGTTAAAAAGGAAAGGCTATGGAACTATGGAACTCAAGAGCAAGGAAGAAACATTTGCACATTGCAACAAGGGAAGGGAAGTCCATAATAGCCAAATAATGTGGAATCACATAATGCAAGAACAAGTGTACAAGTGTTTGTAGAGGGATAAAATTAATGCAAGAGTAGGGCACAATGGTATTAGGATGTAGGACACAAAAGTGAGAGAGCAACTTACAATACTTGAAAAGAAGGTTGGAATGTTCACAAGATAGGAAGGTCTACAAGGAAAGTGTATGCAAACATTTGAGGTTGAAAAGCAAGGGTGCAACATGCAATATTTGCAAAGTGAAAGTTGAAGCTCATAATCTATAAAATATAAGGTTTGTAGGAACTAAAGATGCAGGAGCAAGGTTTTGTTGAGAAATTTTTTTGGGGAGGTAGAAATTCCATAAGGGGAAAAGGTGCAAGAAAGCAAAGCACATAATCAAGTGCATAATTTGTAAGAATTGTAAAGTTATGAGAGAAACTCAAAACTCTAAAATAAGTAAAGGAGACAAACCTACAAAATACAAAGATAAATAAGCATTTTTTAGGTACTTGCACACTTGTAGATAAGTTGAACACAAATCAAAACCACTGTAAGTATAAATATTGAAAACCTAACGAGTAAGTGAATAAAAATGATCATGCACAAGATGAAATAACTTTGGAAAAGGGTCAAAACCATTAAATAAAGGGCATCACATAATGAGAATGTGTGGAGAAGCTAATGCAAGAGGTGATAAATATTACTCTCACAACTAAACACCGCCATAAAAGATCATGAAGTTCAAAAGGGAGATCATTGTAACACAATATTAACTTGTAATAACATATGTGTCCACCACAAACCTATGAATACCACTACAAGAGGACCAAAATTAGCACATAAGGATAAGTTCACAACAAGGAAGAGAGTAAGTTAGGTATTTAGATTATCTTTTTGTAGTAATGAAAATAATGAGATCAAATGCATATGTAGTGTTGACAAGTGAAGACAAGTGACATGAAACCAATGTGAAACAATAGAGGGTACCACAATACTAGGGATACAAACAAAGGAAATGAAATAATTTTACTAAGCAACACAATAAGTGAGGGATAACACATTAAACAAGTTGTGTTAAACATATACATAAAAGTGACCTATAGAAGACATATATGCAATTAATATGATAACATAATAAACACAAACACCATGTTAAAATCATGAAACACACACAAAAGCAAAATCAAATAGCAAACAAGAACACCTTCCATGCATGAGAGCTACAAGAAAAGATTTGATATGTCCTCAAAAAGGAGAAACTTACTGAATGAAACAATACAATGAAGGAGAATGTTTATAAGAGAAAAACCTAGATGAGAAAAGGATTAGATCTTGACTAGTTTTGTAATCCTATGTAATGAGACATAATGATATAATAATAGCTCAATCTAATAAAGGAAAAAATACTCCTAAGCTTAGCTTAAGTGAAATAAGCTTAATAATTAATTAAAGATTGTTTATTTATTAGCTAATTACTTATTATTTTAATAAA
>VDFB02389518.1:0-12068 GCA_007258455.2 Sequoia sempervirens
TATTATTTTGGCATGTAAAATTATAAGCATAAGTCAGAATAATTCGGTGGTTCTTACCACTTAACTCAACAGATATCTAATTTTTAATCGGTGCAATTATATTTATATTTATTTCACCTGAATTTTTCTTGACAACACAACTTACATTAATTTCTTTCCCCTGAGTTTTCTTGATAGCGCAACTTTCATTAATTTCTTTCATCTAATCTGGGTAAAGATATTATCGTGTTACTTATCTATCCTCCTTTTAACTCACAAATTTTCTTAAATCCACTCACTTCTTCATACTTGCAATTGCTTAAGTTTCTCTCTTCCATTGCCAAGAATTCATTCACAATTGTATGTTGGTGAATCCCTGAATTTTTCCCTCTATATATTCTATGAATATAGCCTTTTCTGCAAATTACATTTGTTTCACTTGCTAATATATGACTCATTTATGTATTATCTGTATATGTGTTCGTGTTCTATAGATATTTTGCTCTTACAAAGCCAAAAAAAAAACCATCTGAATTCTGCCATCAAATCTTCCCTCTTTCAGTGAATAAGGTATTCTTTTACAGTTAAGTTGTTTGCTTGCTTCTTTTCGTCCAACTTATTTATCTTCTTATTTACCATTATTTACACTATTGACCGTTGCATACTAAGAGATTAGCAGAAAAATTTAATCATAGCTGTAGCACCAATTTAGGGTAATTTTAAAATATTATAGTTTTATAGTTTAGTTAATGATTTCCTAATCTATTGAGAACTTGAGAAATGATTTCCTAATCTGTTGAGAACTTGAGAAAACATGGGTACGCTGAAGTTTCAAAAAAATTGTCTTGTCGTTTGTTTGTAAGCATGCCTGCAAAATGTGGAAGCAAACACAAGGCACGTGAACTGCCCCTAGAATGCCACACAAGTGTTTCTTTATTTTCCAACATTCTGACTTTATTTTTTACTTGGGTTTAAGTTTTATAATTATTAGGAAGATAAAATAAAATTTAATAATTTTTAAAATTTAATAATTCTATTTTACTGTGGATACTTATGCCCTCCAAATAATATCGTAGACCTCCACTTTTTTTTGAAATGGTCTCCATAATGTTTGGTCACTTATGTTACTATTTATCTAGGCGTTTATGTAAGGTGGTTATGTGAGCTAAAAATTGGCTGGAATTAATCAAAATTTACTAAGTCTTTTATAAAATCCTGAAGGCTTTGTGCAAGCGCTGCCTACACGAGCACACTACCCAAGCAGGGAGTACCCTGTTGCGCAGGCAATTCCTACACAGATTGTGCAGCAGGGTACTCCCTGCTTGGGCAGCGTGCCTGTGCAGGCAGTGCCGACCTTTTTACATTTTACTTTTTTATATTGTTTTTCTAATAGCATGTGCGTGCTTAGGACTCCATAAATAGTAGTTTTGCAAACACGATATGCATGAAAGGGTTGAAGAATCCAATGTTGAGTTTCTAGACTTGGAAAATCAAGCTACAAGTTGAACAATAAGTGAGCAAGAAAAAACTTTGTATTAGCCAAGGCTTAAGTGCCATTTTACAAGATGTATAGTGCTATCATGTTCTTGTATGTCTTCTAGTTATGTTGCAGTTGTTTCCATTATTTTTTAAGAGCTGTTCTTACAGCTCGTTGTCTTGTATTGTTGAATCTCTTCGTCTCTTGCTGTTGTTGTATCCTTAGTTCTTGAGAGCTGCTCGTATTGCTCTTTGTCTGTGTTGGTTTGTCTCTCTTCTCTTGCAGTTTTACAACTGCTCTTTTATTTGTAATTGCATTTCCTCAATATAAAAAAAAAAAAAATTATAATAGTTTGTCAATTAACTTGACTGAAATAAGAATAGTTTAAAAAAAAAACTCATATCAATAATGTTCAACTCTTGTCTTACTCTTGTCCTCTCGCATTTAAGAAGTAATTTAGTTGGGATATGGGCTATACCAATAATTTACCCTCTCTTTTTAAAAAAAAAATATATTTGTTTATTTCACGATTAGTGAACCATCATATTTAGTTAGTTGTCTTCAAATATATTGACTATAATGAGAGAATATAGAAATGATTAAATTAATAATTTTTAAAATTAAGTTTTAATTTTTTATATTAATTTTATTTATATCATTAATAATTTTTAAAATTAACTGTTAATTTTTAATTAATTTTATTTGTATCATTAATTGATTTTATTTATATTATTTATAATTTTTTAAATTAATTTTTTAAATTATTATATGAAATGTGGACTATATTTTCAATAATAAAAATAAATAAATAATTTAATTATACCTAGATCAAAATTAATCTTAATTGACTTTCCATCGGCATTACCTATTTGAAAAGAGTCCCCTAACAAAGTAAATCAACGTCGCATATTGCTGCAGAAGGGATGCAAGACGGTCGAAAAAATCTTGACCGTTCCTCTTTTTATTGTCATTTTTACATTTTCACTTCAACGAACATAAAAATGGTCAATGTTTTACACGCTTTCCTGTACTGAAGACCATCGCTTTTCTCTTGATTGAAATGAAATAAAGCACTTCCGGCACGTGAATGCATTTTAAAATATACATATTATTGTTTGAAGTCGGCATGTTCTCAAGTCTTCAATAATAAATGAATGTTTTAATTATTGTTTTTTTGGATTATTTATTTTTCCAAATTAGGGCTTAAGGTGGATGTGGATAAATGAGTTACATTGAATACATTTTTTTAAAAAAATTTACTAATCTTTTTATTCAATAATGAATATATACTATAAGATATTTGTAAATTTTTGTGTGGTCTAAAATGGACACATTAATATGTTAATTATACTTGTTTTATGTGTTAAAAAAATACTAATATTTAAGAATTAGATAAAATATACACAATATATAATATGTTATTACTATATTTTAATATAAAAAAAATAAAATAATCTATAAATATAATACAATATATAATATATTTATATTTTTTATTACTATATATAAATTATATTTTTTATTACTAGATATAAATTATATTCTATAATAGAATTATTAAATACAATTATACAATTGCTATATTTTAATATAAAACAAATAAAATTAATATATAAATATAATACAATATATAATATATTTATATTTTTTATTACTATATATATAAAAATTATATTCTATCATACGATTATTAATTACAACTATACAATTAATATATTTTAATATAAAACAAATAAAATTAACATATAAATATAATACAATATATAATTAATATATATATATATATATATTAATTATAATTCATGTACTAATTCATATAATATATGCATTTATCTAAAAATAATAGTATGTATTGGATAAAATACAAATTATATTATATATAATGTAAGTATTTTTACTATTGTAAATAATATTATATATTATATTCTATAATAACAATTACTAAATAAAAAATATAATTTTTAATTAATTATTTCTATTTTATACAAATTATAATAACATATAAATATAATAACATATATGCGTTTATCTAAAAATAATAGTAGGTATTGAATAAAATAGAAATTATATTATATATAATATAAGTATTTTTATTATTGTATATAATATTACATATTATATTCTATAATAACAATTATTAAATAAAAAAATTATAATTATTAATTAATTTTTTTATTTTATACAAATTAAAATAACATATAAATATAATAAAATATATAATATATATTTTATACAATACAAATTAAATTATATATAATATACTTATATTTAATATTATAATATTATATAATACAAATTAAATTAATATATTAAATTAAATTAAATTATACATAATCTAAAATTATTATACTTATTTTTTTGATACAACGAGGTTGTCCCCGCGACCCAACCAGTGACCCAATAATACAATATATATTTAATATATAATATATATCTAATATAATATAATTTAAACATCATATATAATATATGTATATTTAGAATTATATATATTATAGTATTATAATTTTATATTGTATTTTATAATAGAAATATTAAATACAAATATAAAACTATTATTCTTATTGTTTATTGTATGATTTATATTTGTGTTATTTATTATATTATATTATATTCGTATAATATATTTCTCTCCTTGCTCTCTGTATCTCTCCCCTCTCTCTATCTCTCTACATCTCTCCCTCCCTCGCTCCCTTCCTATCCCCCTATCTATCTCATCTCCTTCCTCTCTTTCTGTCCATATCTTCATCTCTTTCTCCGTTCTCTCATAGTATCTATCTCTTCCTCTTCCATCTTTTCCATTTTCTATCTCCTCTCCATCTACTTTTTGTCTATTTCTGTTGTCCATTTGTGCATCTCTCAATCTCTCTCTCTATCCTCCTGCCACCATCCTTCCTCTTCTTCCTATATCCATCTCTTTATCTCCCTCCCTATCTCTTCCCTCTATTTATCTCTCTATTACTCTATCTCAACATCCATGTCTCTCTATCTCCCCCTCTCCCTCTCCCTCTTCCTCTATATCTCTCTATCGCTTCCTCTCCCTCTTTATATCCATATCTTTCCCTCTACCTCTATTTATCTCTCTATTTGTTTGTCTCCCTCTTCCTCATTATCACCATCCATGTGTGTCTCTCTCTATCTCTCTTCCATCTCTGTCTTCCATCTCTTTGTGTGTTAGTCTCTCCTAAGTCTTTTATTTATCTGTGTCTCCTCTGCCTCTGTCTCTGTCTATTTTCATTAATAATCTTCCTTCCCCTCTCCCCTCTTTATCCTTCCATATTTCTCCATATTTCCTTCCATCTCTCTATCTCTCTCCATTCTTCAATTCTTTATCATCATTTATTCTAATGGACCTCATCTTTCCTCTTTCTCCTTGTCTTCCTCTCTATTTCTCCCTCTTAATCTTCCCTATCTCTCTATCTTTTATCTTGATCTCTCTATCTCCATGTCTTTGTCTCCTATCTATTTTGTGATTATATAAAATTAAGATAAGAATTTTTAATTTATTTTATACTATATAAAATTATAAGAATTTTTAATTATAAATTTTAATCATTTTATGTAATGAATAGTTTTATTTAAAAATATAATATGTAATATTAAGTATAATTAAATTATTTATAATTTATTTTTTATTATTTTTTACTTGGTGGTGAATTTTCCATGACGGAGAATTTCTGATGGTGAATTTTCCTTGGATGAATTGCTGGCAATGAATTTTCCTAAAACTAAATTTTATATTAAAATATATATATATAAATCAAATTTTACCCTAAACAAAGTTTAAATCAAATATTATATTAACTAAAATATAAGTTAAATTTTAAATCAAAATATAATCAAAATTTTTAACTATTTTTTTTAATTATACAAATTTAAATATAATAAATATAAATTAAATATAATTATTACGTTATTAAATAAATTCTTAAAAACCTAAATGCGTTAACTATTAGAATATTGGCAGTAATTTTCATTTTAAAAAACATACTCTGAAACCCTAGTAAAAACCTTATTTTGAGGTTGCTGAAAGCTCAATTCCAGCAATAGTAAATCCTTTTCCTTGTGTTGAAACATCAACATAACAAGAAGTATCCATTTGACATATACTAACCTAGAGTTACATTTGTCGCATATTAATTACTCCATCATTAGATTCATTACAGGAGAAGTATATAGCAGGATTGTAATCAACTGACATAAACAGGGATTTGTAAAACTATCAGAGGATAGTACACGTCCCATAGTGCTGCAAAAAGTTTTGTTTTTGTCTATCTTTATATAGCTAAATACGTTGATCACTATTACCATCCGTATTATGATCCCAAGTAAAAAATATATAAAAACATCTTTATGAAAATTAAAAAAATTGTTGGTTTCATAAATTATTCTGATTTATTGAGCTGTTGGTTTTATAATTTAAAATAATTTTTGAAACCAATGAATAGGCCCACACAATTGATAGGGGTCAAGTTTAAAGTTGAGATTTGGTTCGGAAAATCCTTACCATTTCTAAAGCTGTGAAATCCATTTAAGTTGTCCTGATGTACAAGAAATTTACATTCAACTTGTAGAAAACATTTCATTTATTTCAATTATTTTATATTATTGTGATAGGTCGAATGTGAGCGTTAGAAATCAAGCAACAAGGAAAAGAGTGCAAACAAACAACTTAAAACAACCTACATTTCAAGATTAGCCTAAGTTGGAAACAATGCAAGACAAAGCAACGAAATGGAACTTTATACCTTGCGTTGAGTCGATCCTTTTGGTTGGCCCTTCGATCTTTGATGTGTATGCTCCTTGGATGGCAAGATGCAAGCTAGATGAGGATGTGAAGATGGATGCAAGTGGATGAAAATGTGAAAATGGCTAAGTGAAGATTGAGAAACAAAACTGCAAGAGTTTGGCTAGCACAAATGATCTCCCCAAAATGAGAGAAAAGAGGGGGTATTTATAGGATTTTTGGGAAATCCCTAGAGAGCCGGGTGGACAGAGATGATCCTAAATATCAAGATGCTTGGGGCTAAGGTGGTTGAGAACCTCACAAAAAACCCTCACATCTTGACATGTGGCATGTAGAGACTAAAAGGTGAAGTATGTGGCCATGAGGTGGAGAAAAGGAACATGTTATGGAGAGGTGCAAAGTACAGGATTGGACAAGGTCTCCTCATGAGGGGTGCCACATCCATATGGAGTGAGAGGAACTTGTGAGAATTAAAATTCCTCAAATATTCTCATGAGGAGGTTGAGAAAGAATAAGAATGAATAAGAGGAACGTATTGAAGGAAGAGTAGAAGGAATTAAAATTCCTTTGGAGTTGCTGGGGATTAAAAAGGGTGATTAAGAATACTATGGGGAGAGGGATTGCTTAATCAAGGAGAAAGCCTTTAATAAGGTTGACTCAGGACATTATTGCCATAAATAGGATGAGGATTGGTTAAAACTAATCAAATGATTAGGTTGTGCAAGTACTGAGTTAGATGGACTAATGGCCGATTAGAGGCAAGTGGGAAATTATGGAGGATGTGACCTTAATGATGATTAGGGTGTACACATGCTAATAGCATTGAGTAGAAAGATGAAGTAATTAAAAATGGATTAGGGACCAACTTGCAAAAGTTGGAGGATGTGACTATGAGAGAGAAAAGATGAATTAAAAATAAATTTTAATTCAAAAGGGGATATGACTAGATTAAATAAAAGGGCATATTTATTTAATTTAGAGGAAGAAGAGGGGCAAAGTATTAAATTAAATACTTTAGGACCTTTGTGCAAGATGCAAGGTATTAATTAAACAATTGGCTTAATTAATATTGACAGAGGGGATGAGCAACTAGATGAATAAGGAGACGTGTTTGATCATATGGAAGTGATCAAAATTGGACGTCTACAATTATAATTTGTTGTAAAGTATTTTTTACACATAATAATACATTATGATTAAAATAAAATTTATAGACAATTTTAATTTATTAAAATATATTAAATATTTGAAATAAAAATATTTAATAACTTTATTTTATTGTAGTTTAGTTGTGGTTCAATTCCTCAATATCACCAGAATCATATGTTAGTATTGAGTTATATGTAATTTTTTTTACTTTCTGTTATCACAGACCATCTACGACATTAATATAGGGCCTTTGGAGATATAGGGCCTTTGGAGATACCACTAAGTTAGTGCTTGTTAGTTCCTGCCAAGGAACTATAGGCACGCCTCTTCCTTAACTAGTTATTAATGTTTTGAACTTCAACCAATCAAAATTGATTATTTTCCTTTATACATTATATTTAAATTTTTTTCTAAAGTTAAATGCATTTTTTTTAACTTTTCTAATTTTCAAAATTATTTCTCTTGAATATTATTGGCTCAAAACTTTTGAGCGATAAGGGCGATTTTCTCGGATCCATTATCAAAGTTGCGATTATAATGGGAGATGGAAAGGGCAAAGAAAATTAAAATTACTTTTAACTTAACTAGTCTATTGACATTTGTAATCTAAATTTAACTAAGTCTAAATGCTAATAAATTCCCCTATATTAATTTCTTAAATATTCTATGTAATTTATATATTCCCCTATACTAATTTCTTAAATATTCTATGTAATTTAAATTATATAGGTTAATTATTCAATTTGTTTATGCAATACAAACCTTGTTAATTCTTGATATTAATAAATTCAAGTATGCTAATTTTTTGAAGATTATTTTTTTGTTAAATAAATTTATCTATACATTCAAACTATATTTTTTAAGATTATTTTTTGGTTATATTAATTTTCATTTGCCTTTGATAAATTAAAATCTATTTCTTGAAATCTATTTTTATAATATAAAATCAATTAATACTAATATCTTTTGAAATTTGATAAATTGAACTAAACTAATTTTCTTTAAAAAAAATACAATATGAAAATAATTAATTTCTAGATAGTTTTAATATAATTACTTTTATAATAATTTGATTATTTTAATAATTAAACTATATTATTTTTGCTAATACTAAATTAAATGCTAAATTAGTTTGATCTATTTTATTTAAAAAATAAATTTACTAAATCTATTTACTTTGTCAATAAATAATAAATCCCTTTATAAAATAAAATTTTAACTAATATACTTTTGCATCTAGATAAATAAAATCTATGTCTAAATAATGAAAAAATTAACTAAATCTTTTTCCTTATCCATTTAGTTTAAGTATCATTCTAAAGTTTATTGGTCTATTATCAAATATTTCTTAAAAAAACAACCAATTTTTTTTCCTTATTTTCTATTACAATTATAAACTTATGATTTTTTCTAGTTATTATTTTAAATTTCTTTTTTGAAATTTTAATATAAACTTCTATTTAAATTGTTAATTTGTGATTTTCAAAAGGTTTTTTTTAGCATGATAAGGCTTTTTATCTAAATTCTTAATTTATTATTTTAAAGGGAAATTTAATTAACATACAAAATGATAAATATTTGGTTTTATCTATAAATTAAATATGGTTTTCAATCATTTTAAATAAAAATTTCTACTTTTCAAATAATTTTTCTCATACATGAATACAAAAAATTATCTACACAAATCTCGGGCTCCATGGAAAATGTGGCCAGTTAATTCAAACCATTTAGTTAAATTCTCAACGGTTTGGCAGTTATTTATTTTTAATGGTTTTGGTTATGTCAACTACATTTTTCTCTCAAATTTATTGTTACTTCATTGTAACCTTTTTACTTATTTTGACATCAATTCCTTTTTTTGCATAGAAGCTTTTTTTTACTGTTGAGTTCTTTAAAATTTAATTGATTTTTTGTTGTCATTTCCATTCTTTTTGTTTCAAAGGTGGAATAATGGATGAGAATCATGGCTTTTATTTTCATTGTTTAAATTTGGTGGTTAATAATTAAAATAGTTTTTTTCTTAAATTCTCTTTACATTTCATTTTTTGTGTTTTCCCATTATTTTTGTTGGAGCATTTAGATGGATAGTTTCTAGTAGAAATCAATTTTTTAATTTCACTGCACTTGAAAGTAGATAGTGGCTTATCATCAATTGACTAGTAGGATGGATGAATCATGCCTTTTTCCTTTTTATCCTTTTCCACCCATGTATGATATTAGAAAGATGGTAGGAAAAAAAATGTCTATGTTTCTTTTAAATAAATTTTTAAAAATATTAATTTTTTTCTTCATACATTGGCTAGGCCCAATGAGTTAGGATTGGTGGTTTTTTTGCTCTCTGACTTCATAGTATAAATTTGCATGAATAGAAAGGAAGATTAGAAGTAGGTTTGAAAATTGTTTGCTTCCTCCCAAAAATTTGCATCAATATAAATGAAGATTAGAAGTAGGTTTGAAAATTGTCTACTTCCTCCCAATTCAACATGTCTATACTTTTGTGAATCTAACTATAGATGGTGTGGTAAACAAATGGATATGTTTTTATGAAGAGAATACTTTTTTGGGAAGTGAGGAGTGATTGCTATAATTAGGGATTTAGGGGAAATTTTTCTATCAAACTAAGATGTATTGTAATTCAGTATGCATGAATATTGGTGGGAAGAGGGTGGGGTGTCTTCTTTATGAATATTGGCAAGAAGGGGATCATGGGGTGTCTTCTTTCCTTTTTTTTTTCTTTTGGAATGCTAGAAGCTAACATCTCTAGATACTAGAGACAAGGAATATATCAATTTCAATCCAATTTGCATGAATTTTGTTGGAGCTTGAAGACATGGTTTGCATCATCAAGATTTTTGAGTTGGGAAAGGTAGTTTAGGATAGGAAAAAGCCAATCAAGTTATATTTGATTAAGTTTGGTTTTTGTTGATATAAGAAAAATAAATAATAAAAGTCTAAAAATATTGAGCTAGCCTAATTCTACCCTCATTCATCTACCCCTTAGATAAAATAATTTATAGTCTCATTGCATGATTTGGCTCTAATATATGCCAAATATTTCAAATATTTCTTGTGGTTGGGATGACCAAGGGGCATAAAGTCTTGTTTTAATGGTTTTCCAATTCAATATTTCGTTATCTATTCTTTGGCATCAAGGCCACCATAGACTTGCTAAGAGTACATTGCATGTTCCGGCATGAACTTGAAGTTCCAATGACCTCCAATAAGATTCTCATGTGCCTCTTGAAGTACATTCCCAATCTCTTACCGCACCACACATTTTAATACCTGGTTGGGCCCCAGCTTGAACAACAATCCATTGATCAGCTAGAAAGCCTTGGTTTCCCATGCTAACCTTTAGTGGTTTCTTGCTTGTAATTTAGGTATATTAAATGAGGTTCGATTAATACTTGACAAAAATTAGTGATGAACATTAATTGGAAAGATGCAATAATAAATATTGATAGAGGGAATCCATTCATATTTTTGCTCATCAATTTCTAAACTTATTGAGTTTTGCAGACATTAGGCATCTATAAGAGAACTTAGGACTATATGCTTTCATTTTTATTTGTGTAGAAAATTGTAACATTTAAGCAGGGTGGTTATACATGACTCTATGTAAAATGAAAGTTCTAAAGATCGTTGCTTTTTTAAAGAGGATTTTTTATCATATATATTGAATGGTTAAGGAAATATTTGAACTCATAAATATTTAAATAATGCTGACAACATGTAAATTGTGCTTTCTTCATGGCCTAAAAGCACAACCAGAGCATCCAAGAATTTTGAAGTGACCAAAATTCTTTTGTTAGAGGGGTCATTTTCTAATGAAAGACAAAGCTGACTCTATCAATGATCAAATTCCTAAATTTAGGTGACAATCTTGACCAATTGTTCATAAAAGACAACAAACTCAACAAATACAAACACAACTATTCTAAACCTTTCCGGTAGGAACTTCGCTGCTCTACTCTTGTTAATTTATCCTTTTTTATTAGGTAATTGATATAATTTAGTTTAATATATATTTTCATTTTTAAAAAATATGTTTATAAAAGATGAAAAGTTAAATTATTTTTCATATTTATATTTTGAATTATATATATTTTTTAACTTTTAAAAAATTATTTATAAAAATATATATTTTTAATTAAAAAGAGTTTAAAAAGTGAAAATTGGAATTATTTTTATTATTTGTTTTATAAAATTCATTTTACTTATTTTATATATATTAGATATATTTTTTAACTTAAAAAAATTATTTATAAAAATTTCTATTTTTTTTAATTAGAAAGATGTTAAAAGTGAAAATTTAAATTATTTTTAATATTTATATTTCATAAAGTTCATATATTGAATGGTTTATTTATTTTATAATTTGAAAAAATATAAAAAATTAAATTAGAATAAATTATTTTTATTATTTATTTTATAAAATTATTTTTACTTATTATATATATATATTAGGTATATTTGTTTAACTTAAAAAATATATTTATAAAAATGTCTATTTTTTTAATTAGAAAGATATTAAAAGTGAAAATTTAAATTATTTTTAATATTTATATTTATAAAGTTCATATATTGAATATTTTTACTTATTTTATAATTTGAAAAAATATAAAAAATTAAGTTAGAAAAATAATTGAAAATATGTTTAATTTATTTTAATTATTTTTAATATTCATATTTTATAAAGTTCATATATTAAATGGT
>VDFB02389519.1:0-21755 GCA_007258455.2 Sequoia sempervirens
TAATCTTCTTTAAAAATTAGAGGTAAAAATCTTAGTCCACTCACTCACCTAAACTAGATGGCACATATATGAAGTTAGTAGTGTACACTAGATAATAGTAATAAACCCCGTTAAGAACCTTTTGTGGAGATTGGGAGGAAGATCAAGGATTTTTTGTGAATTTTTCTCTCATCAACACATGCTAACAAAAAACTATTTCTTTCCCTCTACAATAAGATGGAGTAAGAAATATATAATTAAGGTTTTCATGGGATAATGAAATGCACATCAAAAGATATAAACATGAAAAAATGCTATTGAACTATTGCACTATACAAAACTATCTATTTAGTCAACAAAGGACTAAAAATTGAGTTAAACAATATTAGTTTTGAAGAATTGTGGTAGGTATTAATCTTATTGTTAATCATTGCTTACCATATAAAAAATAACCTATTTCCTCATTTTATGTAAAAAAATGCATAGAGTTAAATTTAAAAGCACTTACAATTAAAAGAGTCAAAATATTAATGAAAGAAATGTAAAGTGCATTGTGCTTGCCTATGTTTGTAAGGTTTCCTTCTAGAAACTACTTGATCCTATAACACATAAGATATAATAGCAAACATGTGTTTGTTAATAATTGTCTAAATATATTCATTGATAATAATGATCAAATTAAGAATTCATAAAATAATATGAAAAAAAAAAGATTTAAATAATCTTCAAGAAAATATTATCAAATAATATAATATAATTTAAAATATTGAGCATTCAATATAAAATAGAATTTATTGTAATTACTAAAACTTTTCTCTTAACAAGAATTTCATGATCAATATAGAGATGAAATAAAATATGAAATACGAAATAAGCATAACTCAATTAAAAAAATAAAAATTGATAGACTTCTTATTAACCAAAAATTATGAATCTATACAAATAAAATATAATTCTCAATCAAATAGATTATGAATCTATACAAATAAAAATTTAAATGACATATCAATCAAATAAATGAAGAAAGTGATTTGAATGAGTTAGAATATTTAAAATAAAATGCACTTAAAATAACCCAGAATATTAAAAGAAAAAACATAAAGTATGAAGAGCCAAAAATATTTACAAAATGGGAAAAAACATAAATACTCTTAGATTAGCAAAGTCATTATTTGGTTTAAAACAGAGATCTCGTCATTTTGGAACGACTCTTGGGGAGGTTACCCTATTATCAGTAATATGATGGACACAAACATAATTAGCCAAATTTGTTTAGTCAAATTGGGAATTCATGTAAGTGACTACATTATATTATCAGACAATAACCAAGATTGCAAATGGGAGTGGAAACAATTTGAAGACCTTGATATACCATTGGTGGAGACTAACAACCCCATACAAGTATTAAATGACAGATTTATTATGTTTAAGCATGGTGGGGATGAGATTATCTGGAATGGATCAAAATCAGGCTGGTATAATGTGAGGGATGGCTATAAAATAGCATCTAGGAAGCAAGAAAGAACCAAAACCCAGTTACCTATCCAATTATGTTGGAATAGAGTGTGCATGCCAAAGGATGGCATTTTTACATAGGCGACATTGCAAGGTAAAATTTTGACTGTAGATTGGTTTAAAAAAATTGGTTATCAGGGCCCTTCAAGATGCTCACTATGCTACAATAATGAGGAGAACGTCAACCATATGCTTTTAACATGCCCCTTTTCCCTTGAATGTTGGCGGTGGCTTTGTGCTAAACTTGGTTGGATATAAGCATTACCAAATGATATATTAACACTATTCAAATATTGGCCAACACTTTTTAGGGACAACTTGTGTGGAAATTTATGGATCATTTCTCCTTCAATTTTGATATGGGAACTATGGAAGGAGAGAAATAGGAGAGTATTCCAAGGGAAATCCATGGAGATAGAAATGCTTATGAATAAGATTGAAGTTGTCATTGTGGAAAAAATGAACTCGAGAATTCATTCCCAAAGCAACAAATCAAAATTTTATACAGGCTAGGATGATAGTATGTTCAAGAACTAGTTTGGTCTAAAAAATCCTCAAGTTATTTGGGAAAGGTTGCCAAATCAGCAAACAAAACAGAGAAAATTGTAAATGGAGACCTCCAAATATTGGTTGGTTCAAACCCAATTTTGATGGAGCATCCAGAGGGAATCCAGGTCCATCAGGAGCAAGTGGTGTGATTCAATCATGGCAGGGTAAAACTATTGCAAGATATTCAAAACCATTAGAGATTGATTCAAACAATATGGCAGAATTTAAGGCTCTAGTGTCAGGGCTATCCCTTTGCATAGAATTGAATTTGGCAAAGGTAGAAATTGAAGGGGATTTGGCTATAGTGGTAAATGTGATAAGAGCTAAGAAAGTGTTGAGTTGGAAATTACTATCTTTACTAGATTCAACAATAAACTTGATGGATAAGTTTGAAAATGTAATGATTAACCATATTTATAGAGAAGGTAATACAATGGCAGATGCATTGGAAAATATGAGTGCTAATGGAGTGACTCTTAAACAAATAACTCCATGATGAGCAAGGATTTTTGTGGATAAGGATTTGAATGTCATCCAAGAGGAAGAGAAGAGAGACGTTTAGGATTCTAAGAGTGGCAAGACAAATAAGAAGGTAGAGAAGGAAACAATGGTTACCCCGATTAAGCTGATTTCATCGAACTCCAACCTTAGATCACAGGATCAAGGAAGTTTCTTGCTACAAACACCACTTACAATGAGGTCCACAATGAAGAAATTGATTCACTCATAGAACCGATAGTGGCAGATCCATCTTCAAATTTGGGCATTTAGTTACTGTTCGTAATGTGGTCCAGCAGAGGAAGAATACTTGAGGCAAAAAGGGCAAAGATAAGGACTCTTGATGATCTTTGGTGTTTTGTCGTTTGTTTTTTACCGTCATCTACCTTTTTTAAACTCAAACTTTGCTCAATCGTAGTTGCAGCAATAGCTGGTAGCCGCCTTTTTATGATAAGGTTATAGACTTTGTTCAGGATAGCTTTAAGGTTTCATGTTTTGATTTTGATCTCCTCATGGAAGACATGAATATGCTTGTTTTATCTTCTGTTGAGGCGTCAAGTCTTGTAAATCCTTATACTTTTAATTTTAATACAATCTCCTCGGCTTCGACCCCTTATTTATCAAAAAAAAAAAATAGAGATCTCATCAATGATATATAAAAAATTGACGACAACCTTCAATGAAAGAAACCACAACAGATTTCTCTTAGCCATTACGAGAAGGTTCTAATTCTTAGCAACAATATACAACAGTCCATGCATAAACCTCCAAAATCAACTTTGACAACAAATTTCACTCTTTGAGGCTCCAACTTCTTGTTTCTACTGTGATGTCAGCCATTTCTTTAGTCATTAGAGTTGAACTCACTATTTGTTGTCTCCCATCAGCCTATCATCTCTTTTGACTTTGGATGCCCACATACCTTATCATGGCTGTTTCCGGCCTGTATGAATTTAATACTCTTCTTTAGTGACATTTGGCGTATTCTTTCAAAACAAAATTTGGTATTGGAAGAGTTGAGATATTCAGGTTGATGAAAATGTTGCTTTCGTTTGCATTTCAACGCATTATTCTAAACATGAACAGTTTATAAGAGGCAATTCAAGTATGAGTAGGTATTCCGTCTTCTCTTCCAGTTGACCCGTGGCACGAAAAACAAGAGACATCCATATACATACAAAACTATATTGCAACAGCAGTGGGAAAAACTGCAGGTGGAAATCACCCCATTCTCACTGTGTGCTGAATAGTAGGAAAGGGTGCTATGCAAGTCGTCTAGCATGTGAAAGACTTTCACTAACAAACTGTTGCTTTCTGAGGATAGGGATTTGTTGACATGATTTTGCTGTCGACACATTGCCGCCCAACAGCTGCGTTTTTTCGCACTGCCCGGAATTTTTCACAAGTGGCTTGATTGTCCTCGTTAAGGGCGAGCAGGGTTCCTGATATTCGGAAACTACGGTTTTTTCTCAATGTTCACTCGCAAACTTTTTTTCAATTTTAATTTTAAACAAGTTCATCATCAATGTGAAATTAGTGTATTTATGTTATTTTGTATTTTTTATTTTATTTATTTTAATATAATAATATATCAATTGTGGTATATTGTAACAATAATATATTAATGTTCATAACATAACAATAATTATAATAATTGAAGTAATGAGCGGGAGTGGGAGGAAGTTTTTTGAATTTCTAGTCTTGTTCATGTTGTGTTTCACTATTCTTTTAGTTGTTCTTTCATGTGCTTCTCTCCATGTGCTAGTCTATTGTGTGTGAGGTGTTGTTCAGAAGGTGTTCTCTACTTTTCGTGCCCGGTTCATTCACATGTTTTTCTATCATCTTTCCTGTCTTATTTTTTTTGTTTGTGCATGTGGGTTTTCTTCTAATGGCCCCCCTGTCACGGGCCTAGGTGGGGGTCAACCCCCACCTTTTTGTTGGAACACAATGATCTACTAACAAAGGGGGGGAGGGGGGCGCAGATGGGGGTGGCTGAATTAGTAGATGACTTGAAATTTTAACCCTTAAAACACTTTGCTCTGGTTAGAACTTAACATGCAAATACATGAAGATGCAACACACAAACATCACATAATAGTAGATATACATGGAAAACATAAGATGGGAAAAACCATGGTGGGAAGTGCTGCTAGGAGCTACTATCCTAATCCAACGTCACAATCAAAAGTTTTGTTACAATGTTTAAGAGAACCAACCCTAAGGAGACTACAATCCCTTATTTTAGGAGCATCTACTCCAAGGAAGCACCCACTCCCCACTCTGAGTACCTACACAAATATCTGATGGCACCCACCAATCAAATTTATAATAATGATAGTTACAGATTGTTTGATAGAACACAATTCAATATTGCAACTTAATTTGCAACTACTCAACACTTGATTTTGACCTTTGTACCTTTCGTTACAGTTTGTACCTCTTCTACTTTTCTTTTGTGGGTGAACCTGGATTAAGATTTACTATTCTTTTTTTGTGTTCAACTCTTCCACCCTGCTACTGCACTCTTTTGTTTTTCTTTTAGTGCATTCTCTTTTTGTCTCAAAAGACTTCAAGATACACTACAATATAGCCTTGTTGCACTTTCCGTAGGAGTGCACTCTTTGTTTGCCTTCAGGAGCTAAGCAATGACATTGTTGTCCTTCATGATTCTTTTTACTCAAACTTTCTCTATCCATCCCAAAAGACACTTGTTGCTCAGATGCAACATACCTTCACTTCTTCTTGTAGCATTTTTTCTCTCCCAATCATTTCCTTTTTCTTCCTCCATTTAACCATCACTGTCTTTCAATATCGACCTCGAGACTTGCACAACATACCTAACCTCTTTCTAGGATTTGATATTTATCTTCTTTTGCAAGCTATCAAAACATTGAGCCATGTATCAACTTATCAAAAATCAGAGATTTTTTCTTTTTTGCAACACAGAACAAGTGATATTTCCAGTATCATTTAATTCATATTCTCTATAATGAATCTTAATCAGATTTACCAGTACCTATATGTTTGCATCACAAATTTGATCATCTAATCATCATTAATACTAGTAGCTAGAGCGGTTGGGCCAATCACATTCGCTCCTTGAGTCAGTTTGCAGTTGAAACCCTAGATCATGTTACCGTAGCCGTTAAGGATTCTCTATTTGAACCTGAGTCATTGATCAATGCTTTTCACATTATGATCCATCGATCAACATTCACCATTCAGCCTTTTAAAACACGACCGTCATAATGATTTTCTTTGAAGACCGTTGTCAATTTTTACCATATGCAACTTGCTGAGAGTGAGTCCTAAAAGACATGTATCACTGTAAATCCATATTTTTTTAAGGTTAGACATGGTCCCACTAAATCTTTGGTGAACTAGAGGATTATCGCCATTTTTCACCTTAACATACTCATGCAATTCACAACATAGATGTGAATTGCTATATCAATCAATTAAACACTGCCACCTATCTTCATGTCACCAATCAACCTTGACACCTATTTGTCAATCTGGTCCAAAAATGTACACTGCTAAACAATTTCAAGGAATCTAGACGAGAATCTATAATATTCGCACTATGCTCTCAAAAAACCCTTTAGATCTTCAATCCTCAATCACCACCATAGATCATACCAGGGATAAATATTCACCCCATGACTAGGGAAGTATTAAGATCATCAAATATTTGTCAAGCCAGTAGGCCCAAGGAAAGTGGGTTGGTTGCCCCCAATGAGCTCAATGGCTTAAGTTGTCACTTAAGCAACCTGCAACCATCGATAGAGAGTCATCAATAGAATATAAAGTTTGTTTCAATGCCATGACTGAATATATTTGAATTTATAATATAGTAAAATTCATACCCTTGCATTTTCACACTTGTTTGGTCCCGCCTTGATTTATTTATGTTTCTTTATGGATTAATTGGTCCTATTTTGCATCCACAAGACTAATAAACTATATATTTTTATGGCTAATCCTCACAAATATCAAAAGATAAATGATCATTTAATGATTTTGTCTATATGTCCTTGATTTGTGGACTAGGACTAAAATGCCACCTAGGGCGTCATCATCCTCCATGGGTCTTGGGACCCTGATTTTGAATATAGTTGAAAAAGTCCCTTTTGGGAGTCTATGCCCCAAGATTTGAACCTTGGGATTAAGACACCACCTAGGGCATTTTACTCGGCTTATTTTTTGGGATTTAATTTCAAATTATGGCAGGATTTAGCCTCCTTTATTTAATGAATTCATATGCCAACTTAGTGTTATGTAATTTTGGGATATTAAGCATGAATAAGTATAAATACAAGGTTCCTCCACACATCTTTGATAACAAGCATCCAAGTATTCATTCCTAAGACAAGTTTATGCATTTGAGAGCAATTCATCAAGTATTTGACGCCATTATCAAGATTCAAGCATCATGTCAAGGGTTTAGTGCATCCATTCATGTTGTTGAGCAAAGATTATGGATGTAGTATTGAAGATCTATTTGCAACCATTTTTCACATCATATCCAAGGATCCAAGATCTACATTCTTCATGGCTAGCAAATGGTACATTGTAGGTTTGCTTCACAAGACATCGTACAAGGTGATATCATTCATGTATTTCATATTTCATGCTTAATTTCATCATTTGGTTTAATTACCTACAAGGGGTTTGACTAATGCAAACCCCCATTTACTAACAATCAAAAAGTTTTTCCCCTCTTGCATGTTTGTGTTTGTAGGTTTAGGTTGAATACTTGAAGAGTGCAAAGTTGTAAAAAGTTGCAAAGTTGCACAAAGTTGTCATCTTGATGGAAACTCACCTACAAGATGAATCTGAAAGTTTCAAAACTTGAGATCTGAGGAGAGGCAAGTGTAGACCTTGGAGCTTAGGACCACTTTTGGAAATTTCAAAAATTTAGAATAGGAATAATATGCCACCTTGGACATTTTACTCCTCCCGAGCATATTTTCTAGAGATTATTTCAGATCTAGTTCTGACATCCGAAGACTCCACATCTGCCTCAAAAAATAGCAGTGGGAATAATACACCATTTTGGGAGTCTTTGTCCTCCCTAGCATTTATAGTCAGCTTCTTTGTATTTTTTAGAATCCTCACAACATCTCCAAGATTCCTAGGTACACACATCCTAACTTCCAGTTTCATAGTTTTATATTATATTCTTTCTTTCAAATTCATTTACCATTCATTTGCATCACACTGTATTTTCCAACATTGTCTTTTCCAAGCATTTTCTTGGTGGTGAACCCCTAAAAGCTAAAAAATCCCCCCTAGGTCCTCATTGAGAATTGACTCACCTTGTGAGGTTGTTAGTCAAGCCAATTAGGACTCCTAAGACATCCTTGACTGTTAGTTGGAGAAAAGTGATATTCATATATCCACGTTTTTCCTCTAATTAGAATTCATCCCATCACCCAAACATCACCAGTCTCCCAAATAGGATATCACACAAAAATCCTCTTTTGACATCAATGACAATAATATGTCAAGAATCTCCCCTTTTGTCATTGATGGAAAAACCAAATGCTCACTCAACTATATTATTTGACTCTAATGCATTCTCTTTACCAGTTGTTGAGAAGCCTTGTGCCCATATCATTTTGTTGTATAATCTCACCCTTTCTTAATTGCCTGAGCATAAATTTCTTGCATTTGATACCATTCGACCCCTTTGACATCAATGGAAAAGGGCACACTCCCTCTAAATACATACTCCCCTTTAACAAGCAATTCAAAGAGAAAGTGGGGATCCTTGAATCAATAACCATCAAGTCATTAGAAATTTGGAAAAAAAAATTGGCTTGACTTGATTTACAAGTCTTTCCTTTTCTAGGAAGAATGAAGAACCAATGTAGCTCCCCTTGGACTCATGCCATATCACTAATATTTAGTGATATGATTTGGGAGAAATTACTCCCAATTTATGCCTCAAATATTCAAATTGATTCTTGGAAGAGGCTTGGTGAAAATGTCAGCCACTTGTTCTTTGGTGGGAATGTATTCCATGCTAATCTCTTTGTCTACAACCTTCTCTATAATGAAGTGATACTTTATGGATATGTGCTTTGTTCTAGAGTGCACTAGTGGATTCTTTGAGATGTTTATTGCACTTGAGTTATCACAATGAATAGAGATAGGTTCATTGTACTCTACCTTAATGTCTATAAGTGTCTACTTCATCCATAGGACTTGAGTACAACATGATTCTATTGCTACATACTCTTCTTCTATTGTGGAAAGAGTGGTTGATTCTTGCTTCTTGCTCATCCAGGATACCAACTTGTGTCCTAAGAAGAATGCTCCCCTACTTGTTCTTTTTCTATCATCCACACATCCAACCCAATCAACATCTATGTACGCTGTCAAGGTGAAGTCTTTGCTCCTTGGATTCCACAACCCATAGTCAATAGTTCTTTTGATATATCTAAAATTTCTTTTAGCTAAATTAACATGTGACTTCTTTGGGGCAACCTGAAACCTTTCTACCATACATACTGCTTGCATTATGTTTGTCCTTGATGAAATTAAGTATAGTAAGCTTCCAATCATTGACTTGTACATTGATTGATTTGCATCTGGTAACACATCGTATTTTCTCAACTTGCATCTTGTTATCATAAGGGTACTGACTAGTTTACTATCTTCCATGCCAATTTTTTAAAGCATTTCCGTAGCATATTTAGTTTGAGATATAAATATCCCATGTTCAGGTTGCACTATTTGCAAACCAAGGAAAAATAACAATTCTCCCAATAGTGACATCTCAAATTCATCTTACATATTTGTAGCAAATATTTTACACATTCTATCATTGCTACCACCAAATATGATGTCATCCATATATACAACAACAACAATCAAGTGCTCACCTTTAGATTTGAAATACTGATCGCTATCTACACATCCTTTCCTGAAACCTTGTTGTTGTAGGTACTAGTCTAATCTTGAATACCAAGCTCTTGGTGCTTACTTTAGACCATACAATGCTTTTCTCAATCCAGAGACATAGTCCTCATCTTCTGATAGCTGAAAGCCATCTGGTTATTCTAAGTAGACTTCCTCTTCTAGGTTTCCATTCAAAAATGCATATTTAACATCCAACTGATGTACACTTTAAATCCCTTATATACTGAAAATGCAAGAAACATTCTAATTTCTTCTAATCTTGTCGCTAGTGCAAATGTTTCTTCAAAATCAATGCCTTCAACTTGTGCATTCCCTTTACACACCAACCTTGATTTATTCCTTACAACCACTCCATATTTAATGAGCTTGTTTATAAACACCCATTTTGTGCCAATTACATTCTTATTTGGGGCTTTAGGAACTAATTCTCAAGTCTTGTTTTTCTCAATGTAATTTAACTCTTCATCCATGGATTTTATTTAACATCCATCCTTGCTGACCATATAAATGATTTTTGGTTCAATCTAATACAGGAGAGAAAATTTTACTTGTTCTTTATTCTTTGCAAGCCTTCGCCTAGTCTGAACACCTTAATTTTTGTCCCTAATTATCTGATATGTTGGATGATATTTTTGTACACACTTTGTAGGTTCCTTCAATACTTCTTCTTTAGATTCTTTTTCACTATTAGAAACATTATCTTCAAAGTATGAATCATCTTTAGTTTCTTGTCTATCTAATTTGATATGCTTTATACTCTCATCAATATTGACATGTATGCTTTCTACCATCTTATTCATCCTTTTCTTATAGTATTTGTAGGCTTTACATTGGGTGGAATATCCTAGAAATATTCCACTATCTATTGCCCCTAAATTTTTCTGTTTAGCATGTAATGTTGTTTGGGAAATCATAGATAAAGTAGAACTCTACTCTCTCCTTCCATACCTCCTTAGATTTCTTCTCAACCTTTTCCTACTCTTTCTCAATAACCTTAGTTTCCTTTTTCAAGTTGTGAGATATGAATTCATTCTTCTTAGACTAAACATTTGGTCTTATAATTTTTTTTCCACAATTTCTAGCTACATGACCAAAATTGTTGCAATTGTAACATATTATATTCGTATCCATCAAAGGATCAAAAGTTTTTTTTCTTACAAACTTTGTACTCCTTTTAGGGGATATTCTACACTCTCTATCCCTATGGCCAAATTGATTATAGATATAACAATAACCATAGAAGTATGATGAATACATGGTCATCACATTTGCTTGGGTTGAATGAGATGGTCTTATTTGTCTTTTCCTCCTAGGATCATGCACTTTTGTAAATCCATCAACATTCGTTCTTGTTATGTTCCTTTTTTCAGTAGCTGGCCCCTTTTCTTCCTTAGTTTTCTCAACTTCTATAGGTTTCTCTTTTAGTTCAATTTCTTTGCAATCACTTTTAGTGAGATATTTGGACTTTTCTATACCCTAAATCTTTCATATAATATTGTAGAAGTGTCTATAAATGTGCTCTTACCTTTCTCAAGCCTTAGACCAGATTTTTCTTTGCTAGAGGGCTTTTGTGTGCTTCATATCTCATCCAAAATCTCCATGCCACCTTTTAGCTTTAGTCCTTTTTCAACACGCTCTTTGGATTTCCCCAAATCATTTCTCAAGGAAACTATTTCAGCCTCAAGCCTCACATGTATCTACTCATTTTAGATTCTAATTTGGATTTCATCACTTATTCCATTCTTTTGGCTTCCTCTATTTGAAGTTTCAAACTTACTACCATCTGATTGGATTCCTCAAGATTTTTGGTTAGCTTGTAGGATTATTTTTGTGCAAGCTTCTTCTTGCACTTATTTTCCTTTTTTAATTTCTCAATTTCATCTTTGAGATCATCTATCTCATATAGGGAATAGATAGGTTCTCCTTCCATATTAACCTCTCCTTCTTCCTCAACTACTTCACTAGTATTTTCAACCTTTCCATCCTCCTATTCCTCATTTTCTTTTTCCAGAAAAGAAAATCATTTTCTATTACAGTAAACGCACAATCTTGCTCATCGTCTAAGATATTATAATAATCTTAAACATCACTATCCTCAAGATTGGATGTATAGACTTTTCTTCTTCCTCTAAAAATTCTTTCTCTTAGGGTAGTATGTTTTCTTTATTTTATCATCCTCTTCTTACTAAGATTTTCCTCTCTTGTTGTATGGACATTTAGTAGCAAAATTACCCACCTTTCCACATTCAAAGAATTTAAATGGAAACTTACCTTTGTACTTGCTTGATCATCTTCTAAGTCTCTTGAGGAATTTCACCTCTTTTGCATCAATCTCATTATGTCCATATGTGGTTTTTATAGCTTTGTCTTTCTTAGGTGCTTCATTCTTCATCTTGTTGATAGCTTTGAATGTGACTTCTTTCTTGGATTGTTCTCCATCCCTCATTCTCATCTCATATGCAACTAATCAAGAGTGAGTTTGTCTATTTCTCTTCCTTCTTCGATTGCAGAGATCTTGGGATCATTTTTTTTTCATTGACATTAGAAATTTTTGTACAACAATATTTTCTTTCACTTTCTCTTTGTACCCTCTAATAGAATTTACTATATCTTCAACTCTTAGAGGATAATATTGAATCTTCTTCTCTTCAATCATCTTTAGGCCTTCAAATCTAGCTCTCAACACTTCAAGCTTTGCCAATTTTACTTTTTAATCTCATTCATAGTTTTTTTTCAATTTATCCCAAATATCATGTGTAGTATTACAATACATAATCTTGCCATGCACAAATCTAGATAATCTGTGGATAATGGAATGCCTCTCCCTTTCATTATTCTCATAGTCCTTCCTAGTAGTATCAGTGGGAGGAGTACGAGGAGGAACATAGTTGATCTTGATAGACATCCAAACATCAATCCTAGAGATCCTAAATATGCTTCCATTTCATGGCACCAAAAAGAATAATTTTTTCCATTGAACAAAGGTACTTTGTTTGTGGATGAAACTTTCTGATGATCCATAGTGTTCACACTACCAAAATCTACCTAAGTAGATTAAGCTTCACCTAGGGAACCTAGGGTTCTGATACCAATTGTTGGAACACAATGATCTACTAAGAGGGGGGATGAATTAGTACATGAATTAAAATTTTAACCCTTAAAAAAAATTGTGTTGGTTAGAACTTAACATGCAAATACATGAACTTGAACACACACAAACATTGCAAAACACTAGATATACATAAAAAAAATAGTATGGGAAATCCACAATGAGAAGTGCGGCTAGAAGCTACTATCCTAATCCAGCTTCACAATAAAAAGTTACATTACAATGTTTAAGGGCACCAACCCTAAGGAGACTACAATCCCCTGTTTTAGGAGAACCTACTCCAAGGATGCACCAAATCCACACTTTGAGTACCTATCCAGATATCTGATGGAACCTACCAATCATATTTACAATAATGATAGTTACAAATTGTTTGATAGAACACAATTCAATATTGCAACTTAATTTCAAACTACTCAACACTTGATTTTGACACCTGTACCTTAAGTTACACTTTGTACCTTTTTTTTTTGCTCTTGTGGGTGAACTTGGATTAAGATTTACAATTCTTTTTTCTAGGTTCAACTCTTTCAACATGCTACTGCACACTCTCTTTTTATTTTAGTGCATTCTTTGCCCATCTCAAAAGAATTCCATATATACTACACAACCTTGTTACACTTTCTTTGTCTGCCTTCAAGAGCTAAGCAAGGAGATTGTTTTCCTTCATGCTTCTTTTTACTAAAACTTTCTTTGTCCATATCAAAAGATAGTTGTTGCTCAATAGGAACACTATTGAGAAGAATAACATAGCTAGTAGTAAAGACACATTCCCTAATCAATCTCAGAAACATCCCACTGAATCCAAATTTTACCAACATAGCAAAAAATAAATCCCATGAAACCCTATCATAGGTTTTTGAAATTTTCAAATTGAGAGCCATACTTGGGATTTTGGAATGCTCCATGGAATGGATGACTTCATGAGAGACAATGGTTGGGTCTAGAATCTATCTCCATGCAATAAACCCTTTCTAGCTTCTAGATATTAGTTTTTCTTACAGGGGTTTTATCCTATTGAGGGTGAGTGTAGGATGATGAGGGTCCAAAAAGTGGCAATATGACAAAAAAATGGCTAACGACTATTTTTTATCCAAAATTTATGAAATGAAAAGGGTTTATTGAGAAAATTTTCAGCTTTCTGCAAATATAAGATATGCCTTATTTGAAATTAAATATATAATTATTATTGATTTTCTACATGCATTCTAACTAAAGTCCTAATTGATAGGTTGATTGAAAAACATCTATAATTCTTAAACAATTTAACATTTTTTGAATCTGAAAGATGTACCACATTCTATGTTTCCCATATTATAGGATAAAAAAGGAAACAATGAATTTCATTAATTTTTGACCAAGTTATGGTGCTAAGACAAAGAAGTTTTAATATTTTTAAACAAATTTAATAAAAACAATCATAACTAATTATTTACTTGCAAAAAAATTGTGGCACATCTGGGCATGTGTCCTCTACTTATATTGAAAGTTTTAAATAATATATTTTTTTTACTTGTACTAAATTTGGTCAGACATACACCCACTTTTTATTTTTTCTTGAAAATTTAGTACTACTACATTGAAATTTCAAATTTTCACCAAATATATTTACTTTTTTTCCAAAAAAAGGACTAGTATCTTAGAAACTACATTCAATTTTCTACAATTTTTGTTCTTACATATTTTTCAAATTATGTTAATAATTTATTTAAATTTTTATGTCAAGTTTCCTAACTCTATTTTTTCTATTTTTTGTTGCCATTTAATAGCCTAGTTTGGACCCCCATGATCTTGCACTCACCCTTGACCATGATTTTAGAAAAAAATTTGTACATAGTATTACAAAGATTGATCAGGTGGTAGTCTGACATTGAAGTAGCATCATCCTTCTTGGGGACAAGAACAATATAAGTTGAATTCAATTGTTGAAGGAGTACACCATCCCTAAAGAAGTCTCTAGTAGCCAGGAGGAGGTCGTTAGGTATAATGTACCACAAATCTTTAAAAAAATCATCCAAGGGCATCTGAAAGCCTTCAAAACAATTGAGGCAGTGGATAGTGAAGTTGCAGAGTATCATATTATTGTATTTGATTTCTAGAAGCTGAGGATCTAAAATTAGTTGCTAGACTCTATTAACATTAATGTATTAAGGTTGTATATGTTGAGGATATTGAGAAAATTATGATAAAATAAGTTGTCAGTTGTCAAGAGATGTAGTGAAGTTTAGTTTAGCCATTAGCATGGCTAGCTCAACATGTGGATGATCATAAGTTGTGGATTAAATGATTTGTTGTCGAGTATATCTACTGTTTCCACATTAAGTTTCAGGGATCCACATGAAGATTTGATCAAGTTATGAATATTTTTGAACATCTAATAGTTGTTCAATTGTTCTAGTTGATGTTCCTGAAGGAAGATGATGTGATTACGGTAACTTGAGTTGTTGTGGACATTTTTGTGGTGATTCACGATGCTTGTGGATGTTTCTAGATCATTTTTTGTTGTTCCACATTGATATTTATGCTTACGATTGGTGATTTTCTTTTGTGAGTTCATGTTTTCCATGTTCTTGGCCGACTGGGTGTTGTAGCGTGTTGTGGATCTTTGAGGAATGAATTTTAAAGGTGTTTCAAGTTTGAGGATGTTGTTTTGGGTCGTTGCTTTGTTGTGGTTGACTTTGGTTGATTCACATTGTAACTTGTTTATTGTTTGAGGCTGACCTATTTGAGTTTGCACGTTACCTTACTAGCTATTGTAATTGGGACAACATGCTAAGGGTTAAATGATTTGCAGATGATATAAATATAAGAGAGGATTTATTACAGGAGACAAAAGGGGGATGGATCAATAAGGTGATCAATAGTGTGAAGTATGAAGCATGGGGATGAAGTATTCTGATCTGGAAGAATCACAAAGTAGAGCGAGTGTGTAGTAGGAAAGGGAGTCGATGGAAGACTATTATGAAGATTGTTATTATTTGAGTTATTTGTAATATCTAAGATGTGGCCTAGAATCTGTTAAGCCTAAGAGGAATATGTAATTTTTTTTGAGATTAGAATATAATGAAGAATGAAATTTGAAGGTTGGGTTTAACGCTATTAGGGTTTTCCTAGGATATATCTTGTGTCTTGTGTCTGGTGTTCATGAATTTCTTTTATCTTTCACTGGATTAGCTATTAATTCTCATTGCATATTTTTTGTGATCATGGAGTTAGTAATTAGGCTGCAAGGCTAGACTATCCTTTATTAGATCCTCCTACCCTTGACTACATAAGATGGTATCAGAGTTGGTTGCAAACCTTGAGTGGGTTGAGGTCCTTGTGGCATTCCTTGAGTGAACAGATCATTGGATTGAGGTAGGTTGTAAGCATGTTCAATAGATCATTGACATAGAGGCAATGGAAACCTTTTAGTTAGATTGCCGAGTAGAAGAAGCTGCACTAGAGCAAAGGAAGAGATGTCGCTGAGAAGGATGAACCCTAGAATAATAGAGTAGATGATGGAGGACTTTAGAAATAAGATGAGGAATGAGATCCAAAACATCTTGGGTGGTTTGAGGAGGAATCCTGAACCAGAAGAAGGTGAAGCATTGATCTTAAGGAGAAATTTTATATACCAGAGCGAAGTAAATGTGAATGAATGAATAGAAAAGGACAATGATCTTGAGGCAACTTGTGAAGAAGACTTGCTCAGAACTCCAACCAGTGAGGTAGTGCAAGGCTTAAAAGTAAACCGCTGAACCTTGGCCATGATAAGATGAAGAATGTAAGGAAACTTGTAGGGTGGCCTTGCTCAGACCACCGACTAGTGAGGCAATGCAAAGCTTGCAAGTAGATCATTGAACTAATTTAGAGAGACAACCTTGGATTTGACATAGTATAGACCAAAGTGAAGAGGTTAACTTTTCAAATAACCTCAAGAGTTTGATGCAGGGGCATCCAAAAGCCTTCAGAATAATTGAGGCAATAGACAGTGAAGTTGCAGAGTACTAGATTATTGTATTTGATTGCTAGAAGTTGAGGATCTAAAATTAGTTGCTAGACTCTATTAGCATTAATTTCTTAAGGTTGCATATGTCAAGGATATTAAGAAAATTGTGATAAAATAAGTTGTAGGTTGTCAAGAGATGTAATGAAGTTTAGTTTATCCAACAACGTGGCTAGCTCAGCACGAGGATGATTAGAAGTTGTGGATTGAAGGGTTTGTTGTCGAGTATATCTAGTGTTTCCACATTAATTTTCAGGGATCCGCATGAAGATTTGATTGAGTTATGAATATATGTGTTCTAACAGTTGTTCAGTTGTTCTAGTTGATGTTACTGAAGGAAGATGATGTGATTCTAGTAACTTGAGTTGTTGCAGATGTTTCTGTGGTGATTCTTGATGCTTGTGGATGTTTCTAGATCATGTGTTGTTGTTCCACATTAATCTTTCTGCTTGTGACTGGTGATTTTATTTTGTGAGTTCATGTTTTCCATGTTCTTGGCCAACTGGGTGTTGTAGTGTGATGTGGATGTACGAGGAATAAATTTTGAAGGTGTTTCAATTTTGAGGATGTTTTTTTGGGTCATTGCTTTGTTGTGGTCAACTTTGGTTGATTCACATTGTAAATTGTTTAGTGTTTTAGGATGACCTATTTGAGTATGCACATTAACTTACTAGCCATTGTAATTGGGCCGACATGTCAAGGGTTAAATGATTTGTGGATGATATAAATATAAGAGAGAGGATTTTTTATAGGAGATAGAAGGGGGATGGATCATTAAGGTGATTAATAGTGTGAAGTATGAAGCATGGGGATGAATTATTCTGATCCAGAAGAATCACAGAGTAGAGGGAGTGTGGAGCAGGAAAGGGAGTCAATGGAAGACTACTATGAAGATTGTTATTATTTGTAATCCCTGGGCTGCGGCATAGAATCTATTAAGCTCGAGAGGCATATGTAATGTGTTTTGAGATTATAGTATAATGAGGAATGAACTTTAAAGGCTGGGTTTTTCCCTGTTAGGGTTTTTCCAAGATATATCTTGTGTCTTGTGTCTAGTGTTCATGAATGTATTTTATCTTTCTGTGGATTAGCTATCAATATATGTTGCATATCTGTTGTGATCGTGAAGTTAGTACTTAGGTTGCAGGGCTGGACTATCCTTTATTGGATCCTCCTACCCTTGACTACATAAAAAAATTTGGAGGAAAGTCATCTAGGGCTAGGGCTTTGAAGGTTCCAAAGGAGAAGATAACCGATTTAACCTCTTGCAAGGATACACTACTTTCCAAAGACTTGATGTTCTCAGGGGAAATCAACTTATGTATAACCTCCAATAGAGAGTCCAGATCGTTAAGTGAGGGTTTTTGAAGTTGTCCATCATTTTTAAAGAATGAGATGGATTCTGATTCCAAGTCTCCATCCTTAGTGAGGAGATCCCAATTATCCTTAACAAGAGAGAAGATCATGTTTCTTCTCCTATGTTTAAGAGTCGATTGGTGAAATAACTTTGTATTCCTATCACCCTCATTCAACCACTGCATCTTGGACTTATATTTCTAGAAGATATCCTCTTTCCTAGCAACTACAAACCATTCATTTCTTAATTCCTTTTCTCTAGCAGTAGTTTCCTCATCAATAGCCCCAACCTCCATCTTATCTTGGATAGTTTTAAGCTCTTGGAGGACATTTTTCTTTGTTGGAAGATATTTCCAAATGCAAATCTATTCCAACCTTGGACATTAAATCTTATTCTTTTAAGTTTTTCAGCTATTCGAAAGATAGGGGTACCTTGACATGGAATATTCTAACACCTCTTGATCAGGTCTTTGAAGTATGGGTGCAAATTCCACATTATTTTGTATCTAAAGGAGAAGGGACCAGACTTCCATTTTTCATCCCAATTTAAAATGAAGAAACTATGGTCTGATGTAGACCTTGGGAAAGCAGATAGCTAAATTTTTCCCAAGATATCCCAATCTTCAGAGATCAAAACTTTGTCCAGTTTCACCTGGATAATTTTTTGACCATTATGTCTATTCAACCAAGTGATTTTGGAACATAAAAGCTCCACATCAAGAAGGCCCTGATTGGAAATGAAACTGGAAAAATAAAACATATCATCATAGAAGTCCTCTAAACCTCTAACCTTTTTCAAAAGGGTAGAGAGGAGTATTAAAGTCTCCAACAAGTATCCACTTTTAATTCAAAATTTTAGACAAGATAACATACAATGAATCCCACAACTGATTCCTAGCACCCCTAGAGTTAGGAGCATAAATATTGATAAGGTGCCACACCAGCTCCCAATTTAACTATCTTTGAAAGCAACTTCTAAATAGTTTTGGTTACTAAATCCTTCCTTACTAGTCAATCTATCTAGATTCTAGAGGGTATCAATTCCTCCCTAAGCACCTTCAACATCACAAATGCAGTAATGAGCTTTAGGCCAAATAGACTTCACCATTTTATCAAAAATATATTTTTCCATCTTGGTATCTTATATTAAGAGAACATCAATGTTTAGGTTAACAATAGAAATCTTGAGAATATGTTGTTTAAGAGGACTATTAAGTCCCCTTATATTCCATGATAGAATCTTCATGACAAAAATTAAAAGGAACTTGCAAAACCTTACCCTGGCCCAAGGGGAGGAGATTCCCTAATTACTTCTTTGCTTTGAATCCATTTGAGATCCCCTCTAGGTTCCTCTACTTTCTTGAGGAAATATCTCTTCTTGCTTCTCTGAGTCTAATCTCCTTATTATTCACTCTTCCCACTTTTGAATCATTCCCCACATCCATTTTCTTCTTCTTCTCAGATTTAACATTCAATCGAGTCTAGGGGTCTTAATTGGCCTCATTTGTAGGAGATGATGAAGGAGCCAACTAGGTAATACCCAAGATAGTCAGCGACTCTTGCATCTTAACCTATAATGAATCTTGAGGGGCCAAGTCCTCCTTGTTGAAAGAAACACAAAGGTCTAAGACTTTAATTGAAGCTTTGGAATTCATAGGAGAGAGAGGGCTCTCACCCATGGTAGGTTCATCTTCAAAGATGATTTAATCCACTCGAGAGGTGTGAGTATCACCATCCAATGAGACCTACTTTTCTGCCTTTGTTTTTGCTTCCTTCTTAGGAGTCCCATTCAGAGCCTCACTTCCCCCACTTGACTTTGAGGGTTAAACATGAGGAGAGAAAATAACAGTTTCCTTTTCTTGGTGGGGGGTAACTTCTTACAAGTGTTACTGAGATTACCAAACTTCCAACAAATCTAAAAATATAAGGTTATTGCATTCTCATATTCCTGAACTTGGGTCTAGGACTCAAACTTAGACTTCAATATGATTGAAGTGGGAAGAACATTGTTAATATAAATGTTAACACAACTCATGGAAAATACAAGCCTAGATCTCTACGAAGTGACTTTGTCCACATCCAGTAGACTTCTGAAGGTGTTAGCAATCCCCTAAGACACCTTATATTATTCCATAACTCAAGGGGTAATCCTGGAAGTCTAACCCAAGTAGGAGCAATAGAGCCTAGGCCCACCAAAGGGTCCAAGTCTGATTTCCATTTACACAACACCAAAAAATTCTTAAAATTCTTGTCAAATACCCAAGGACCTCCCATAAGAATAGAGATGAGATCTTCTCAGTTGTCAAAGCTAGACACAAAAAGACCATTTGACATAGTGCTCACACTAGCCTTACCTTTAAGAGTCTAGACCGCATTCATCCACCTATGTAACTGGTCAATAGTGGTCTTGAAGGATAAAACCTCCCAACCCACAACATTAAAATCCTAGCAATAGATTCATCCATTATTTTATCTAGGACAAACACTTCTAGACCCTCCACCACACAACACTCATTTGTTTCAAAGGAGGAATAAAAATTCCTTTTAGAAGTGGAGGAATTTCCCACTAGTTTTTCTACATATGACTTTTGATTCCTTCTTAGCACTGAGGAACCAAATTAATGATGGATACTGATAGTATGGTCATCATCCTAAGACTTAACACCCACCACAAAATATTTTGACCCCAAGGAGTGAGCAGCTAGAGTCGAGGTACTAGTATTGTCACCAATCATAGAGGACACAATCCTAGAAGGCGATAGTAGCTAGGTCCCCCCACCCAACTTCGCCATGGCTGAAACAACAACATAACATGTGCACAACAACAACTCCTTAAAATTTCATTGTAACTTTTTTAGTCACATTGTTCACCATATTTTTTTCTCCTTATCTATCATAACCATTTTATTTATCCACTAAATCTTATCCTATTGGGTGAATTACTTAGACATCCCTTATTTCTCCATCACCATTATCTTAATATAGTCAATTGGGGACATGGGATATCTTTTTCCCTTGTGGTATTTTATCTCTTAATATATTGGACATTAATTTTATGTCCTTCTCATCCTCGTTCATCACCTTTCATCTTTCCATCTAATAAAATTATTATAATTTATTTACTTTTTCCCCTAAAATATAATATACAAATTAATTTTGTCTTCTTATTATAAATATTTTGTGAATCACTTTAAGCGGGGGTATATCCTTTATCACTAATTTGTATTCCTTAATTTTATCTTGATCATTATCATGGCAATCAAACTTACATTATTATCTTAGGACTTGATTGACTTTTTCTCAATTCAATTTTTCAACACATAATTTTGTATGATATTATTACCTTTTACCACATTTTACCTTCCCCGTTTGAGGTGAATTTGTCATAGTTGTTTTTTTTCTTTTTGTTGATTACCATTATTAGAAGATTTAACTACAAGCTAATCTTTTCCATATGTATAGATGACTACCTTAAAACCCTTATTTCCATTGCCTTTATGTAATTTATAGTTATTTTTTCTAGGTAAACCACTATGTAGCTTATATCTTCCATATCAATATTTAAAATTTCCAACTATCTCGATGTGTTTCTCCTATAACAATGATGTCTCCCACCTATTCTCCATTTCCTTAGTTCCTTAGTATAGTGAATCTTCATATATCTCTCTTGAAAAATAAATAATTAAATTTTCTTGTACAACTTGAAAAGTGGAAAATTGTTGGT
Organism: Sequoia sempervirens; assembly: GCA_007258455.2. Taxonomy (NCBI): domain Eukaryota; kingdom Viridiplantae; phylum Streptophyta; class Pinopsida; order Cupressales; family Cupressaceae; genus Sequoia; species Sequoia sempervirens. The sequence goes on from VDFB02389519.1 coordinate 21,646, forward strand.
TTCTAGGTTTTAGGACCTAAAATGACAATATTCATTCTCTCATTCAAGACCAAACTCTAGAGATCTCAATGCAAAGGAGAAAGAGATCTTGCAATTGGGTTTTCTTAGAG
>VDFB02389520.1:0-20084 GCA_007258455.2 Sequoia sempervirens
CACCCACTCAAGGAACACCAACCCCTCATTTAGAGATATCTATCTCAAGGAGTACCAACCCCTCAAATTATGATTTGAACAACAATAATAACTCAGAGTATTTCTCTATTTTTAGTTAATCACATGTTTCTCTATTTCCTCATCTACATAATACCTTAAAGATTCAATAATTAAATCCCTAAAATACTACATAGAGAAGAAATTTACAATATCTCTGCATCTTGTTATTTAGATTTTATTGCAGAGTTTATCCATACATTTTCATACAGCCAAGGAATGATAATCTCAGAATTACAACAACCGAACAGAAAACATAGTTTTTTGCTTCTATTTATACATCTTTTTGATTTAAATGCCAGAAAAGTAACTATCTTCAGAAGTAATGGTTGAACAACCAACCTGAGAATGTTCAGACTAAAGTTAACAAAGCTATTTATAAAAGAAAACTTCATCTTGTACATAGCAAGATTATTAGTCAAGGTGAAATTGATTTCCCAATACAAGAGTCGTTTCACCCAGCTAAGAGCCGACCTCAACAAATCTGAAACGTATGTGATCATTTCACTGCTTAAAAAGCACAACTGCCCACCACAGACAAATCTGCAACTCCCATGACTCCATCAACCACTATTGAGTTTCCAGCCAAAAAAGTACCAAATAAAATTTCCATATACCACTAATAAAGCCATTACAGCCAGCAACAACATAAACTAGCATTCTCATGATGGCGGCCAGGCTAGGGTTCCATACCCTACCAAAAAGAATAATCAAGAAATTTTTCCCTAAACTCTCATTTCTGTCGATGTAACGTTATGCCAAAGGAAATTCAATCTTTAATCATACTTTGGTTCCTTATGTTTCACCGTGACCCTTCGTTATCGGGCAGACCCTATAGAGAATTCACTTTGTTTTTTCGAAATCCCCGAGCTCACAATAGATCGCAAAGACATTAATGTTCTCACACCGACAAAAAACTTTTGTCTTATGTGCTTCACTATAACATTATGATGTCGGGGATACCTCCTGTAGAGCACACCATGTCTTTCCAAAATTCTTCATCCACTTGTGTGTCGCTGAGACAAGTCAAATCCAATATCGACAAAATCCCCCATTGTGCTCCGTCGATGAGACTGAAGGTCACTCGCCGAGACCTCACGCCGAAAACCCCAACTCTTACTGAGATGCATACCTTTATGTTGTCAGTTGACAAGACAAGAAAACCTCACCAAGATATTATATCAAATGAAATCTCTTACCAAAAAGCACCCATTTGTTGTTGATCGGTAAGACAACAAGGTCTCACCAAGACATTATATCGATAGCCATTAGTTTTACTGATAAGACTCCATATACATGCGGTCGGCGAGACACACTTGAATTCACAGAGATACTAAACCAAATACTCCAAGTCTGGCTAAAGTGAAACCCCAGATGTGATGTTTGGTAAGACACTCCCCGAGAACCCATTGAAGAAGAGCCCCTATCGGCAAGACAAAACCACTTCGTCGAGATCACATTCCGATATCGCCAAGCTCTCGCTGATAGACTTCCACATGCATTAGTCGGGGAGACATATCCCTTTTTGCTATGACCCTTCATCGAAGCCTTAAACTCTTGCCGATATGTTCTCATTCAACCTCCGATTGGTGAGACAATGCAATTTCGCTGTGACCACATACCAACGGTATAACTTATGCCGATATACAATTTTTCAACGACGGTCGGTATGACAGACCAATTTCGCTGTGACCACATACCGATGGTGTAACACTTGCTGAAATCTGCCAAAATGAAAAAATCTAATCGAAATGACATTAGAAATGTCTTGCCGATAGGGAACACAAACATTTCAAAGTGGATCGGGGAGACCCTACCATTCTCACACCGATATATGTAAGCCCGAATGAGAAACAACCAAAATCATTAGATAAATGAGATGTCAAAACCAAGGTAAATGTAATGCCTTCAAAAATGTGAGTTCAAAGAATGTAATCAAATGGCTTGAAAACATGTGAAATACACCTGTGGTATGCAAAGAGAACCATCCTGACAAAGAAACCATCTGACAAGCTCTGTCAGTCAAAGAAATAGCATTCATAACATGAACCAAAAATCTCATCACCATGAATTTGAATCATAACAAATATCTTTTTGTAATAGCCAAGAGACCTCAAACAAGTGCCAAAATAAAGCATAAGGATCCAAACTGAGACGGATTATCAAAGAGAACTAACTAAAAGGGATTTTGTCATCAAGGACAAACTATAAACACAACAGAGATCCAACAAACTCCACCATTGTCCTTGATGAAAAAACACAAATGACTCTCCCCTTTTTGCCTCAATGACAAAGAATAGAAGAGAAGAATGTGCATTGCCATGAAACACAACTGAGAAGCCAACCAAAATATCATGAGATACAGCTGCAAAAAGAGTAACAGTGCAACAACCAAGATTGTAGGAGAGCTATAAGTGAATCAAAATAGATAATATGCTCCCCCTAAGCCAATGCTTGTAAAATCAGAGAAGTAAAGATTGAGAGATAACTCCCAATCAAAGCCTCAACCTTTCAAATAACTCTTTAGCTAAGGGCTTAGTAAAAATATAAGCCACCTAATCTTGTGAGCCAACAAATTGTAAGCAGACTTCATTAGCCAAAACTTTTTCTCAAAGAAAGTGAAACTTGATAGTAATATGTTTAGTGCGAGAGTGCATAACAAGATTTTTTGAAATATTTATCGCACTAGTGTTATCACAAAGAATGGAAATAGGTTTAGGAACTTCAATACCCATATCAAATAGAGTTTGACTCATCCAAAGAACTTGACTACATCATGAAGTGGTAGCAATGTATTTTGCTTCAGCAGTAGAAAGAGAAACAGATACTTGTTTCTTGCTATGCCATGCCACTAAACGATCACCAAGAAAGAATGCAGCAAGACTGGTGCTTTTCCTATCATCCAAACAACCAGCCCAGTCAGCCTCAGTATAAGCAATCAAAGAGAAATCATTGCTTCTAGGATACCAAAGACCATAATCAAGAGTGCCCTGAATATATTTAAAAATCCTTTTAACAGCAGTGGCATGGGATTCTTTTTAGCAATGCCCCGAACCTGAATACAAGTAGAACTGGTCAAGATGATGCCCACGGTAAACATAATAGACCACACCACGACGAGGCCTGTCGGATTTGTAATGGAACGTATCAACCTTAGTAGCTTCCTGGGTACGCACCATTGAATACAACCGGATGAGTATTTCTCCATCCTGGTTGAGAAAGCCAAACGGTTTGTTCTAATCTACCTATGGAATTGCCCATTCAATCAAGGGCAGCTCGGAGGACCTCGACCAACTGATGAGGATTTTAAAATAACCTCCTACACTTTGGGGCACCGCAAGACCTAGAGGTCCCTTATAATGTGTTTGCGGATCTCTCGCACTGGGGCCCATAAACAATCATTAACAATTCATAGATAATCCCACAAATAGCTCAACAGAATAGAATACCACTAAAATGAAATGGCATTTCACTAGTAATATCAACTACTTGGAGCATGAGATGATTACAACATTATTCTGTAACTTATGATAGTCATTTTATTTTCAGTTTGGGGGAAAGCCCTAAGCAAAGACACACAGACACAAGGTTTCAAAAACTCATACAATTTAGATCAGTGCCATATACCATTGGGGAGTCAAATTCATACACATTCACGATTCAACAACAGATTTAAATACTTAGCACCCATATGATCCTCGAAAATATTGCATTACAATAACAATTTCTGTTCCAACCCAATACTTCTTATTAAATCCTTTTACAAACATACACATCCATGATTCCATCCAAGCATTTTAATTAATTCTTTGAATTAAAGCCAAAACGGAAAACACACACATCAGAGCAATGAGATGAACATCGTAATCCTTGATTATTCTATTCAAAATTATGATATGTTTGTATAGAGGAGAGAATTGAGCTTGAGATATAACATCATAGCTTAAATGCTAGTACTGTTACGAAACATCTAATCTTCATAAGTTTAAAACCCATTTACAAGATAACCCTAACCCTAAATTGTCTTAACATTCAAAAAAGTTCTTACAATTTTCTCTACAACTATACCTAGACTCGACCTTCAAAATATATCTAACTTGCCAACCACTTTTCCGGCCTTGAAATCCTTTCATAGAAAATGAATATAAAACACTCATCGGGCCAGAAATTACACATGTCACCGGTCAATTGGACCGCTATGTGCCAATTCAAAATTATGATCAAAACCACCAAGTCCCGAAGCATCTTTCTGTTGATTCAACTCATTACACAAAAGCCACAACATTTGTTACACCTCAAAACCTGTGCCCAAAGTTACCATGGAACAAAACCAAAATCAGTTATACCATAAATCACTGCTTCACACGACATCATTTATCTTCGCTATAATTTATCCACCTAATTTAATATTCCTCATCTCATATTAATTAAAATTCACCAATTCTTACTTCCTTATATTGTAAGCAGTGTGAATTTCTACAACTTGCTGGTTCTCAAATGACTCTTTAAGAATGTCCCGGTGTTAATTATTTAATCCATAAATATTTTACCAACAAATCATGGTCCGAGTCATCACAAATCAATTTGATTTGTGCATTAATAATCTCTTCTACCCTATCTTGTCATTGCTGCAATGTCTTAATATTTCCCTATGCATCTATTATATCTGGCGAAAAGGTATCATTCTAATCATCAAAACTCTTTACTAATTCTCCAATTTTCCTACTCAAATCATCAGGCAGAGCCTGGAATCCCTTCAATGACTTCACAAAGATTTGAGTAGGCCTTAATGACTGGGGCCTATTATTTGCATCAAATCTGGAAGCCTTAAGCATAACATCTAAATCAATGGCCCGAGGGACCCACTTCTCAACCAGAGGTAGAACCACGTCCCGATCCTTGTTAATATTCTGTATTCCATCTAAGAATAAAAAATATAAATAATGTACAGCTGGCAACCTAGAAACTACCTTCTCATTTAAATTCCTTAAAATGGTGTCAACCACCTCATTGTGTTTAGCCATAGCACCATCCTTCTTACCCTTAGGGCATCCTGTAATTCTGTGATTTTATTCATTATCTACTTTTTGGTAGGATCTACAGAATACTCAACCTCCTCTTCAATTGGCCTTGGTGCAGGGCTATCAACAGGTGTCTGAATTGGGGATCCAGGAGTAGAAATGATTGGGACAATAGGGGGAAATGACCCCAAAGTAGTATGTATTGCTCTGGTAGCAGGGGCACTGGACAATTCTCCCACCTGCCCGTATCTTAGTCTATCTACTTCAGACTGCAGCTCAACATTTCTTTGCTGCATTCTACTATACTCCCCAATTATTGCATTGCACTTCTCCATCAAGCTTTTCTTTTCAGCTTCATCTCTTTCAACTGTCTTCTGGGCCAATTTGGCCACATTCAGTGTCAAGCTTGAGGCCTCTGTTATTGAGGTTTCCGAAGCTCTCTTGATGATAAGCCCACCCCTTAAATTTGGGCTAATATCAGCCACATTCGGTTTTCTACCTTGAGGTGCCAATGCCCATATGGCTAAAGTCTCATACTCCTCACTAAAGGCAGAGTCTTGTAGGGATGCCTTGACTTCCTCTTCACTACTTTGCATAGGATGCTTTGACTACATGATAGCATTGAATGTTACAGCATCAACTATGTCCCACTCAAGGAGAAGTAAGACACAACCTGAGATACAAGTATCCTTCCTTCATCAGGAGTGATGTTCTTGAATTGTTCCATTAATTCAGCTTTGACCTCATTAGCATTCTCCTGGTCAAACCTATCAAGTCTTGATTCCCTCCTTCTCTTGCATTTGTCCTGATATTCTTCAAGTTTCATCCTCCATATCAACTACAAGAATACAGGAGTTTTCACGAAGGCATCATCATCCAAGAATGCCTTGCAGGCCACCATTCTGGCATCTTGTACACACTGCCCCTTTATATCCATATCAGTTAGCACTAATTGTGCTGATCTAGGAGGGGAGGAGATGCCAACCTGCATGTCCTGATCAGTTACAATTATCTCATCCACCAGAACCTCTTGTGATTCCTCAACTATTTGCCTCTTAAGGCTTGGCTCTGATGGCAGCTCCACAGTGTCATCCCTAGGTGGTGAGTCTAGATCCACAATCTTTATCCCTCTAGGATTTTTGATCCCATAGCCCAATTGTGATGATGTTTTCATTATTTGTTTGTCCTTTTTATCTCCTGCCTCTTCATCACTGCTACCATTTCTCTTCCTTCTGTATAAAGGCATGTCCCTTGGTGGCTAATAGGTTGGCCTTTCTTCCTCAGGTCTCACCTCTAGTCCCTGAATTTTCCGGTCCACTTCCAAATTGATCTTCTTAGTTCTCAAGTTGTTCATAATCTCTCTGAAATTATTCATTAGGAAATCAATTCTTTTGTGAAATGGAGTGAACTCCATCAGTGGATCATATTTTGGATCCAACTTATGCACCATGGCCAGCATTTTCTCATAAGCAATCCATTTCTCTTTATTTAATTCCTGCTGGCTCAAATTAAATTCATTCCTAATCAAATCTTCAAGAAAATTGAAAACATGAGCCAACTTGCCACCCTTAATTCTTTGTCTAAACAGGGCAAAGAATCCCTCAGGGTCATGCTGCCTCATAAATCCACTCCTCAAATGGTAATCATCAAAATATCTTGCAAAGTGAACCCATCCTCCCTTGGAAAATACAAAGTCTGAAACAACAGTATAATTTGGGAACAAAGTCCCTTTCCCTCTTCCTATCAAATTGTCTTCATCAATGCAACCCAGTTGCCACAAGACCTTTGCAAATCCCATCCTTGATGATACATTATACGGGAGAATATGAGGAGCTCCTTAAAAACCATAAACCTTTAAGACAGTGCTTACAGGGTATAGAATTATGTCACCCCAATTATGACACACCTTTAAACTAGGCTTCCTTGCTTTGGGTCAAAGGAAATCATGCACATCCTCAAGAATCCTTGGCACATTCACCATCAGTCTAGCTCTGAGCCTAGAAGCAAAGCAGTTATCAAACTGCACAAAGCTATCACCTCCCTTGTTGTAAGATAAATCACAGACTCCAAGTCGCATCGTAAATTTTTCCATTCACTAACTCCATTTTTCTAAGAACAAGCAGCATTTTCATTGAAGGCGAACATATGCATTAATAAGGAGTACCATGAAAGGAGTACTCAAGTTGTCCCCACATAGTTCGAATAACCTCATGTATCCTTTTTTAGCAAGGAAAGAAGCATAGTCATACACTACAGAAAAGTTAGGATGTTGAATTTGAGCCCCCATAAACATATAGGCAATGGGCATCACGGTATTAGGGCTAAAACCTAAAATTTGGAAAAGTGAATAGAAAGTTTCCAAGAAATGATCAGCAAAACAACTCAACTTGAAATATTCTTGATCAATCGAGCTGATGTGAATCGTTGAACTACCTGCCCTGGCTAGATGAGGAGGAAGCAATTTTGATCTAAAAAGAGGTTTTGTTTTGGCAAACTCTTGCTTCATTTCCTCAAGGTCTATCTAGACCAAGAATGAGCCATATTCACTCAAATCAAAAACCCGCCGAATCACATTTGCATTTATATTCAGTAAAACCTCGCCATCATTATCCCTGATAATCCTTGTGATAGGATCATATCTTGCAGCCACTGCCCTGAGTAAGTCAACATCAAGAAACACATTCGGTACCACAAGCTTTCCCATATCATATCTCCAACCATTTAAAAAAGGACGAGACACATTTTGCTGCCCATACCATCTTTTAAACAATTCCAAACCCGTCATTAGTACCCTAGCATCTACAATGTTATAGGTTTTATATCTCAATCCTTCACCTAAGGTTGTCCCTCTCATTAAAACCAAAGCCCTCTTCTTGTCGTTTGTTGACAAAGGAATTGGTCAAGGAAATTGTCATGTAGATTCCTTTGCAAGTAATCAATATGGCCAAAATGTTGCTTTGTTGGTGCCATTTCAAACAACTAGGGCTTCTCCTAAGATCAAATTGTGAACAAAGTAGGGATACCCAAAATGAAACTACAATAGAATTTTGCAATTTCCCACAATTCAAAAGAAACAGTAACCCTAGAACCTTAATCAAGAAAAAACCATGATCAACACAACATAACCCTCCACAAGAATCACATTTGAACAGAACAGTGAGAAAGAAAATAACTCACAGAAATTCGCGCCCTTCAGAAGATTAAACCCTACTGATTTCTTTGAAAACTCTATCTTTGGCTCTGGACCGCTTCGAAAACACTTGAATGCCTAAGTGGTGAAAGCAGTTTGAAATTAAATTCTTAGAATTTATAAAAAATGGCCCGTAGACGTCTCATCCGCCATTAAAGCTTACTTGCATACCACACCAACGACTTCAATTGTATTTGATGCAAATTTAAATCTTCACCGTCAATCTCTTGTTTCTGTCAGATCATCGAACGGTCCTCCTTAAAAAGGCTAACAACATCTCCACATCATTTTCAAGGGCCCACCATAATATGCAGCGCCAAAATAATACACGTGGCGCCCACCCACAATATCGCGAACATTAAACTCCCTTCAGTTTAGGATCACGTGATGGCGGGCAACCATTGATTTTCTTCATCGGTGATTATGATCATACATAACAAGGAGCAGCACCAATACCTATCCACTGAGCAGCTTTTTCACCAAGATTAAAACATTACCGTTGATTATGAGCACGTGCATCTCACATGAAGTTTAGTAACCCGCTCAATAATGCACTAAAGTCTGACACACATATTAAACACTTTATTCACTCTTTTCAGCACCAGCAACCTGGGACACGTGGCACCAACCTGCGAGATCACGATCACCAAACAGCCAGCGGTGATGTCATCGCAGGATCGTGGGGTGTTGTCAGGATCAATCGCAGGGAAATCAACGGTCATCAAATAACACCTACAAAACATTAAAGTTACTTAGAAGAAAAATAAGGGGAAGGGGACACCACCTAGTGCAACGACAGCCGATGACTCAATGTTGTTTTAAAAGCATAGGGCACGGACCGACTCAGACCTTGGTAAATAAAAGGAGGCCAGTGAAATATTTAACATTTTCATTAAAAAGGGCTAGGCCTAGATGATTCAATGGGACATAAGTTATTTTTAAAACCTCTTAAAAAAAGTAATGATGTCAAAGATCCAACCAAAGACAAAACACCAAGGGTTTATGAAAGCAAAGCAAAATTCCAGCCCTAGGTGCCTTCTGAATAATCAAGACAAACTAGTAATAAAAGGAAACCAGGGACCTAAAATTGAAACTCCACCAATGGCTCCAGTTGGGGACGTTCATTCCACTGGAATGAAGAGATAATAACAGAATCTCAGGTAGAGCAGACCAATTGCAGAGACAACCAAAAGGATTATCCAGAAAGACAATCCCACAAAAAGAAACCTACAACAAACTTATATACAAACCTATATACAAAACTATATACAAACCTAAACCTATTGTTCATGGAAAACAATACCTCAACTAAAGTATAACTTCAAGAATTGTCCATGAACTGGCAATTCAAGAATATAACCTGTCATTTCTTGAAGGAAATATGAATCCTCCCCCCACTTATCAATTATCAAGAATGGTCCTAGCCAAATTGTGTCAAATTTACCATGTTTCCCCTTATCTTCCAATTTGGCGTTCCATATCAAAATCATATCTCCATTCTGGAAATTTCTTGCAATTGTCCTCTTGTCATACAAATTTTTCACCTGCAACTATAATTTGGCATTTCTTATTTGAGCTTCCCTCCTAGTTTCATCCAGCTCTATGAGAGCTTCCACTCTCAATTGCATTTTGTCTTCTATCTCATTATCATACATCTAGACAAATCTATACATTTCCATGAGATTATTTTGGAGCAACCTTACATTTATCCCATAGACTAAATCAAATGGGGCACATCCTATTGTTTTCTTCACAGTCACCCTGTCTGCCCAAACTGCTAATTTTAATTTAGAATCCCATGCCTTCTTATTTTGATCTAGGATTCTCTTGATAATCTTCATCAAGATTTTATTGCTTTATTTTTCTTGTCCATTCCCTTGTGGATGGTAAGGTGATGAATAAGAGACTTGGATGCCATATTTTCCACAAAATTCCATATATTCCTTAGACCTAAAACAAATTGCGTTGTTTGACACAATCCTTTTAGGACATCCAAATCTAGTCACTATATTATTCATTAAGAAATCAATTACCACCTTACTAGTTGCTTTCTTTGTTGGGATCGCTTCCACCCACTTGGTAAAGTAATCAGTGGCCACCAATATCCATGAATGACCCCCACTTGATTTGCATGCTATCTCTCCTACAAAATCAATACCCCATTGCTAGAATGGAGATTGAACTACAACCGGTTTTAAAGGTAAGTTAGCAGAGAAATTTAACTTACCAAAGAAAGACTGACAAGCATCACCTGTCTTCACTAATTGATGTGCATCCTTGAAAATAGTAGGCCACCAGAAGCCAGTCCGCATTATTTTGTGTGCAGTAGTTTTGGCCATATAATGCCCTCCGCAAACTCCACTATGCATCTCATTCAAGAGTTCCTTTGCTTGCTCCTGGTCTACACATTTTAGCATAACACCCTCTCCATTTCTCCACCAGAGCCTTCTTGTTATGATAACATACTTGATAGCATGTAACTTCAATGTCCTCTTTTCATTCTCACTCAAATCATCAGGACATTTCATCTTTTTCAAGTAATAGACCACACCCTTATACCAATCAGAATGTTCCATGTCACATATGTATGGTCTCTCCTCTTCTTCAAGCAAATTTATCTGATTTGCTTCAAGATTACTTTGGGTCATAAGTTTGGCCAATCCTTGTCCCCTTACTAACTTGGTAATCTGAATTTCAATGTTGAATTCTTGGATCCTATTAATCCATCTACATCTTCTTCCTGACACTTCTTGTTGTGTAAAAATGTCCTTCACAGCAGCACTGGGCACATAAGCAATTATGGTAGCTCCCATCAAATAGGGCCTAAAAGCTTTGACTGCTTTTACTAATGCATATGCCTATTTTTCATTTATATCATACTTGAGTTCTACAGCCTACAAGGATTTTCTGAAAAAAGATATAGGTTGTTCAAAACCTTCAGCATTCTTTTGTAATAACATGGCTTCAATTGTGTGGAAAGAAGCAAATGAGAAAATCTGCAAAGGTTTGGAAAAATCTGGGGTCCTCAACACAGGTGCTTCCTTAATAGCTTGTTTGATATCATGGAAAGCTCATACTGATGCTTCTTCCCATTCGACCTTGGCCCCTTTCTTAAGCATCTTAGAAATAGGGTGAACCACTTCAGCAAAATTTGTAATGAATCTTCTCAAAAAAATTATTTGCCCAAAGAAAGACTGGATTCCTTTGACATTTCTGGGTTGCAAGACCTTATCTATTTCCTTTACCCTTTCTGGATCAATTGTAACTCCATCCTTAGAAACAATATGTCCCAACAACTTCCCTTCCCTTACTCCAAAAGTGCACTTCCTGGGATTTAGGGAAATACCATATTCTAATGCCCTAATGAATATTTTCTCAAGATGCTCACAATGATCATCTTCCTTCTTGGAATACGTCCTTAAATCATCCTGATAAATTACCAAGAACAAATTAATGAAATCTGAGAATGCCACATCCATGGCTCTCTGTAAAGTAGCCCCTGCATTTGTTAGACCAAAAGGCATTCTCACATATACATAAGTCCCCCAAGGTGTAGTGAAAGCTATCTTAGGGTGATCCCACAATAGTGGTTTACAATTTTTGGCCAAACTGGACACTGATATTTTTTTTTTTTAACACAATCTCCACATTCGGGCACCTATAGCGATTAAACCATAAGGAATTTGAAGATGATGCAAACCAGAGTCTTGTCATATTTTGTCTGTAGATTCTAAAAATATTTTTTTCAATTTTTTTGGAATCAGATTGCACTTCTTTTTCCATCTCCCACGAAAATTGGTTTTTTCAAAAAACAACATTTTTAAAAAGTGACGCACACCGTATAACGCATAACTTTTTTTGCTTGAAAGATAAAATTCCAATTCTTTCAAATTTAGATTTATAACTCCGATATCTAGTGCTTCCACTTAGTTAGATAGTTTTTTGAATATTTTTCTTTTAATCAAGTTTTTAAAGTCAAATCATAATTCGCATATAACACGCACTGTATAATGTATAACTTTTTACCTATGTATCAAAATTTTTTGTTGGATCAAGGGTCTTAACATCTCGTGCACTCATATTTTAAATTTTTTTTTTATAATCTTCATTTTTCCACTTGTGCAGTAATGTAGAATTTTTGTTTTCAAGAAAACCTATATTTAATAAAACTTAAAAATAGATAGATAATATAATCAAAACATACCAAAATTATATTCGTTGGATAGCTTGTTTTGAGGGGAACCCGATACTAGTTGGGTTTTTGAGATCTTCTCCATTTTCATTCTAAAATTGAGCTTTGAAATGCAAAATTTTCAACAATTATGGTGCCTTAGGAAGCAAGGGTGAAAAAAGAGGGGTTCGACCGAGCAAGTGTTCGGTCGAACATCTTGGAAAGGTTCGGTCGAACTAGGGTTCGACCGAACCCATGTTCGGTCGAACCACCTATCCATGCAATTAAAAAAAGCAATTAAATGAAAGCTTTTTTTGTTTTAGCCATACTAAAAGGGGTTCAATAATCCCATGTTCGCCAACCCATGTTTGGGTTCCAACTCCACTTCAAGATGATTTTAGGGATTTCCATTGGTTCACAAATCCATGGGTTCGGGTCGAACCCATTTCATATGGAGAGGAATGGGAAAATTCGAAATTTCCTCTTCAAAAAGTGTAAAACCACTCTATGTGGCTTCACCCCTTAAATTGTTTAGATTCCTTAACCATGACTTGGTTATAACCATAAAACCCATCCATCATGGACATTAACTCATACCCTGTCACTCTTTGCAACATGGCCTCCATATTTGGCAATGGATAGTTATCCTTTAATGAAGACACATTCAAATTTCTGAAATCCACACATAATCTAATATCTCCATTCTTTTTTCTCACAGGCACCAAATTAGATACCCAAGATGAATGTCTAATTGGTTTGATGATTCCAGCATCTCTTAACTTAGTAAGTTCTTCTTGCATTTTTGGAGCCAAGGTGGGATTAATAGGTCTCTGCTTTTGCCTAAAAGGCTTGGCATCACTACTCAAAGGAATCTCATGTTGAAACAAATCCTGCCTATAAGCCTTAAGATCATCATAAGACCAAGCAAACACATGTCTGAACTTTCTTAAAAAATCAACCAGCATCTTCCTCACCCTTGGTGACAATTTCTTTCCAATATACACCTTTTTTGGTAATGCATCTATCCCTAGGTTTATTTCCTCCAAGTCATCAGGATGGGAAGCAGCACAATTAGCCTTAGTCCTATCCTGGTTGTCAAACACTCTTTCAAGAACAACTAAACCCTTAGGAATGGTGTTAGTTTTTAACTGATAACTTCATTTCCAAACATAGTATCTTTACCATTAATATTTTCAACAAAGGCTCCAAAATCTATTTCTTGATTTTCATACTCATCCACACAATTTAAAAATCTTAATATATCATCATCACTGTCAAAAACCTGCCAATGCTTAATATTATCAAGAACAAATGGTCTGGTTTGCACTTCAACCTTTGAAATTCTAGCATAAGTCATGTCATCCGACCTCAATGCGATATTTGCTAACAAATCTGCCATCTTATTGTGACCTCTCTCCATCCAATTTATCCCAAAAGCATCAAAACTTTCCAATTCATCCTAAACAACATTTCTATATTGTTTCAACCTTTTATTCTTTGACACATATAGGGACCTGACTTGGGAAATCACAAGCTCAGAATCTCCAATCACTTTAAGCTTCTTGATCCCATGTTTTTGAGCCAATTTTAACCCTAACAACAAAGCTTCATATTCAGCTACATTGTTAGTGCATTCAAATAACAGGGTGAAAGAAAATTTGAAAGTTTTTCCACCTGGCGATCTTAACAACACACCTGCACCAGATCCCTCCTTTGAATTAGCACCATCAAAAAACATAGTCCACACATCATCAAATTCTGACAGATTTTCAACTTCTGTATCAATTGGTGTAACAAACTTATCACACTTACTAGGGAATTCTTCAGCCTTGAACTCATTTATGCCACAGTCAATAAAACATGTTAGATCCTCGGTCAGACCATGCTCAATCATATGAGGCACCTTTGATTCTCTTTCGACCTTGACATCTTTTCCATCAATGCAAAAGGTAGCAAATGACAATTCACATTGTATATTGCCTCCCATTGATGCACTCCACTTCCTTGATAATAGCATTCCAAAATGAGGGGGAATGTCTGCAACTAAAACAGTCATGGCCAAAACCTTATCAGGATATTGGGTCAGCACATAAGGCAAGGCCTTGATGGTCCCAATAACAGACACCTCTCTCGAATCCAATGCATAACATTTACCTTGAGTGGTATCAACTGTCAAGCCCATTGCTTCCATAATCTTTACTAGCATGACATTATTTGATGCCCCTGAGTCTATCATGCAATTCCTCAGAGTTCTCCCATTTATATCAATACTTAAGAAAAAAGGGGTGATGTTCTCCAAGAACATATTGACAGAATTCCCTAAGTACACAGGGGGAATTTGAGTTATAATTCCCTCCAACTCTTTCACTTTTATTTCTTCATTTTCCCTGGTTTCTTTACAATTTCCTTGTTCAACTTTACTGCTCGGAATTACAGTAATCAAGGCTATTGTCTTTTCTCTATGCTCATCTATTCTCATCATTTCGAGCCAGGGTACAGTAACTTTAACTTGAGACAACACTTGAAATATATCCACAGGTGTGTATTTGGATAGGTTAGGAATCATACCATCATTAGTTTCTTTCTTCTCCAAATGTTGTTTTCCTTCAAGTTTCCTTTGCTTTTCCTCTAGAATTGACTCAGCAAATTTGACATTCACTTTGGTTTTTACCATTAGAGGAGTAGCATCTTCACTGGGCTTTTGGATCTCAGTCCTTTTTTCCCATATCTTGTCATTCTTGACATCCTTGATTTTGACATCATTTTTGCTATCTTCTTTAGCATCCTTACTCTTGCCCTTTTGTTCCTTAATGAAAAGGCCAGCAGGTTTTCCCTGCTCACTGCCCACAGTCCTATTTCTTAACTGTAATGTACTTCTCATCTGAGCAGCCATCTCTTTAGTTAACCGGGCAATCTCATCTTCTGATGGTCTTCTTAAGGATACTGGATCCTCAACCTGTTCCATATTGCAAGCATGATGGCCACACTCACCTTCTTCATCAGAAAAAACTTGTTGATGGTATAACTCATTTTTCTATCGTTGACTATTCACATCAACCTCTTGTAATTCTTCATCAATAGAAGACTCAACCTCATCAATATATGACCGGGCCATACAACAACCTACATCATCTTGCTCAAAATCAGGAGTCTATTGTTGAACATTCTCTTCTTTTCCTTCAGCAGCAATCAGCTGAGCCACACCACAATAATTCTGATCATGTGGGTGTTCACACACCTCACACCATGGTCTATCTTGTGCCAGATTTGCAGAATGCTTATGCAAAGGATCTGGTATATGTTGATCAGTTTTAGGCTTCTGGACAGGTGGTATTGGTTTTCCATCCTTCCAATTTGTATTGTAGGGATAATTCTGCAATCTAGGAGGTTTGTCACTTCTATTATATTGCTGCTTATCACCTCCAAGACCCTTCTCTTGTTTAGCAATAGTATATTTTATATCCTTCAAAGTGCTAAGGACCTTATCCCACTTCTCATCATCTTTAATGCCTGCAGTAGAGACTTTCTCAGTTTTATCTCTAGGATTCTTCAAAAGAGTAGGTTCTTCCCTCCTACCATACTTTCCAGAGGCTCTCCTATTGCTTTCAATATTAATAGCTGCTCTAAAAGAATCCCCACTTTGACATTGGTTTTACTTCCTTTATCAATAATTTTTGTGGCCAATAGATCATTTTTCCGGTCTAGTCTACTCTTTTGTTCGTGAGTGCTCTATAGTTCTAATGGTCTAATTAACCTATCCCTTTCAATAATAGCACTCACCAAGTCTGCTTCCTTCTCTTTGTCCTTCTTTTTCCTAAGCTCAGCCTACTTTTGGATTTGTTGTCTCAAAGAACTAATATCCCCAAAAACATCTTCGGGGTCAGGAAAAGTTATATCAGAACTTGATGTCTCACTTAAATCTATCAAATATATTACCTCTTGTCTGAATAATAAAGGGGTTCCATCATCATCATCAGGAGGAGGAGGCACATCACTGGTGCATTCTTTGTGATGGCCTCGACTTCTACTCCTACTTCTCTTAATATATTGGACATTAACAGGCCCTTTATTATGACATGTTACATCCTCTTGAACAGGTGTATTAAACAATGCATCAAAAAATCAACAGCTATCTGATTCAGAATGTCTAGACACATGCTCAAAAGTCTCAGGGATAGGATGTAGAGGCTTACTTGTACCTTGATGTACAGGATTTTGGGACGCGGGAGCGGCATTGCTGGTTTCTGGTTTCTTCTTTATCCAATCTCTCTTCTTTGTTTTAGGAAGTTCACCTTCCAACCTGGATTCTGGGTAGTTCTTCATGAATGACTTGGTACTTTTCATTTCTCTAGGATTGTTCAAAGATCTTTCAACTTGTATAAAACTTCAAATAAAGTGCACACTGGTGCAGAGACTGTCAGAGTCGCCACCCAATTATCTTGGGAATATCCACTATTCAAAAACACATGGTAATACCTTAAAAGATCCTCAGAACTTATCGTACTGACAATACACAAGACACATTACATGAGGTATATGCAACATGTGAAATAACACACTTAATTGGATAAAGAAACACAATGCCCAATGCTCAACCTTCAAATCATAGAAATACTATGGTAGACTCTATGCAAAATGGATAACCGATCCAATGACAAGAAGCATTCAAGCTAATGTCCCCAGTAGAGTGGCCATTTTGTTGGTGTTTTTTCTTGTAAACCAGGTTTGTCTCCTAATCTACCTATGGAATTGCCAATTCCAATCAAGGGCAGCTCAGAGGACCTGGACCAACTGATGAGGATTTTAAAAATAACCTCCTACACTTTGGGCTCTGCAAGACCCAGGAGGGTGGTCCTTATAATGTGTTTATGATCTCTACACCAAATTCATAAACAATCATTAAAAATTCACAGATAATCCCAAAAAAAACTCAACAGAATAGGATACCACTAAAATGAATTGGCATTTCATCAAAAATATCAACTACTTGGAGCATGAGATGATTACAACATTATTCTGTAACTTATGATAGTCATTTTATTTTCAGTTTGGCATCAAGCCCTAAGCAAAGACACACAGACGCAAGGTTTCACAAACTCATACAATTTAGATCAGTGCCATATACCATTGGGGAGTCAAATTCATACACATTCACGATTCAACAACAGATTTAAATACTTAGCACCCATGATCCCTGACAATATTGCATTACAATAGTGTCAATTCCTGCCCCAACCCAATACTTCTTATTAAATCCTTTTACAAACATACCCATCCATGATTCCATCCAAGCATTTTAATTAATTCTTTGAATTAAAGCCAAAACGGAAAACACACACATCAGAGCAATGAGATGAACATCGTAATCCTTGATTATTCTATTCAAAATTATGATATGTTTGTACAGAGGAGAGAATTGAGCTTGAGATATAACATCATAGCTTAAATGCTAGTACTGTTACGAAACATCTAATCTTCATAAGTTTAAAACCCATTTACAAGATATCCCCAGCCCTAAATTGCCTTAACATTCAAAAAAGTTCTTACAATTTGCTCTACCACTATACCTAGACTCGACCTTCAAAATATATCTGACTTGATAACCACTTTTTTGGCCTTGAAATCCTTCTTATAGAAAACGAAGGTGCAAACAAGCATCGGGCCAGAAATTACACATGTCACCAGTCAATTGGACCGCCATGTGCCAATTCAAAATTATGATCAAAACCACCAAGTGCTAGAGCATCTTTATGTTGATTCAACTCATTACACAAAAGCCACAACATTTGTTACACCTCAAAACCTGTGCCCAAAGTTACCATGGAACAAAACCAAAATCAGTTATACCATAACCGCCAAGCTGTCAGCTGTCAATAATAGACACTGTTTCATTCCTCTTCAGTTAAGTACTTGTCCACCCAATTCTGATATTCCTTATCCGTTGGCCAATTAAAATTCACCACCTCCCTTACCTTGGTATTGTAAGGTGTGAATTTCACCGCAACTTGGTTGGCCTCCCTCTCAAATGACTCTAAGAACGTGCTGGTATTAATTATTTTATCCATGTTGTTTACCAACAAGTCATGATTTGATTCATCACAAATCAATTTGATTTGTGCATTAATAATCTCTTCTGCCCTATCCTGCCATTGTTGCAATGTCTCAATATTTCTGTGTGCATCTATTATATCTAGAAAAAAGGTATCATTCCAATCATCAAAACTATTTACTAATTCTAATTTTCCTCAAGCCAAATCATTAGGTAAAGCCCTCAAATCCTTCAATGATTTCTACAAAGATTTGGAGTAGGATTTAATGATCGGGGCCTATTATTTGCATCAAATATGGCCAACATTCAACATTTATAACCACCTATACGTCCCGTCCCCATTTTATATTTCATTCAAGAATAAAGAGAATATAAAGAATGTATAGCCTGCAAACCTAGAAACCATCTCTCATTTAAATGCCTTAAAACAGTGTCAACCACCTCATTGTGTTTAGCCACAGCACCATCCTCACTCGCCCTTAGGGCATCCTGTAATTCTGTGATTTTATTCATTATCTACTTTTTGGTAGGATCTACAGAATACTCAACCTCCTCTTCAATTGGCCTTGGTGCAGGGCTATCAACAGGTGTCTGAATTGGGGATCTAGGAGTAGAAATGATTGGGACAATAGGGGGAAATGACCCCAAAGTAGTATGTATTGCTCTGGTAGCAGGGGCACTGGAGGATTCTCCCACCTGCTCGTATCTTAGTCTATCTACTTCAGACTGCAGCTCAACATTTCTTTGTTGCATTCTACTATACTCCCCAATTATTGCATTGTACTTCTCCATCAAGCTTTTCTTTTCAGTTTCATCTCTTTCAGCTGTCTTTTGGGCCAATTTGGCCACATTCAGTGTCAAGCTTGTGGCCTCTGTCGTTGAGGTTTCAGAAGCTCTCTTGATGATAAGCCTGCCCCTTAAATTTGGACTAATATCAGCCACATTCGGTTTTCTACCCTAAGGTGCCAATGCCCATATGGCTAAAGTCTCATACTCCTCACTAAAGGCAGAGTCTTGTAGGGCTTCCTTGACTTCCTCTTCACTACTTTGCATAGGATGCTTGGACTGCATGATAGCATTGAATGCTACAACATCAACTATGTCCCACTCAGGGAGAAGTAAGACACCAGCCTGAGATACAAGTTTCCTTCCTTCATTAGGAGTGATGTTCTTGAATTGTTCTATTAATTCGGCTTTGACCTCATCATCATTCTCCTGGTCAGACCTATCAAGTCTTGATTCCCTCCTTCTCTTGCATTTGTCATGATATTCTTCAAGTTTCATCCTCCATATCAACTGCAAGAATACAGGAGTTTTCACAAAGGCATCATCATCCAAGAATGCCTTATAGGCCACCATCCTAGCGTCTTGTACACACTGCCCCTTTATATCCACATCAGTTAGCACTAATTGTGCATATCTAGGAGGGGAGGGGATGCCAACCTGCATGTCCTAATCAGTTACAATTATCTCATCCACCAGAACCTCTTGTGATTCCTCAACTCTTTGCCTCTTAAGGCTTGGCTCTGATGGCAACTCCACAGTGTCATCCCTAGGTGGTGAGTCCAGATCCACAATCTTTATCCCTCTAGGCTT
>VDFB02389521.1:0-63289 GCA_007258455.2 Sequoia sempervirens
TATACACCAGAGAAAATGAAGTTGGAAAACAAATTTAAGGAACCATCAGTAGATGGGTCCTATAGGTACTTAGACATCGATTCCAATTTTTTTTTAAATGGGATTAATGAACATTAATCTAACAAGAATCATTTCTTTCTTTATTTCCCATTTAATGGTTGCACAGTTGCTTCTCTACATGGATTTACTGAGTTAAATAGCATTAATCAGAATGTTTAAAACTCAATTCATCTTGGTTCTTCGGGCCATTTGTTACACTATTATCAGTAAAATCTCTTTCTGGAAGCTTCTAAACAAATAGACCTGATTATATCCTGGAAAAAGGTCTGACATTAGATACCTGTTTTTAATGATTTAATATCTCACGCACTTGGAGCTGTTGACCACTGCTCTTGTTTTTACCTATTGTTTGTTTTAGTTTTCTAACTTGACAATGGTGTAGGTGCAATTTTGCTATTGTTTATACAATTTTTGTCATAATTTCTTCATCTTAAGATGCTCAGAGCTACACACCTCTCGATTTTAATGTCTTAATATATTTACAATTACATCTTTTAAAGGGCACATAATCAAAAGCACATTTAACCTGTAAAGAACTGAGAGAGTACAAGAAATTTATCTTCAAAGAAGTTATTGATACTTTTTAATATTGAGATAAGGTTTCTGGTTGCAGGGTGATATATTCAAGTACGGATTCAATGTTATTGCTTTTATTTCTTTCGAATAACAGATATTCCTTCATCAACTTTTCATTTTGTTATTCATCCTTATACAAAAAGTTAATGGTTTTGGTTGGCTATACAGGATGTGTAGAGCTTTGATGCCTAGTGATGAAGAAAGCATGACTGATGAAGCCATTTGGGAGACACTTCCAGTAAGTACAAAAATATGTGATTACTTTTCAGTCACAAGTACTATGAGTGGAGATAGTTCAGAATTCCATGCACATAAAGATATAACTGTAATGCCCACTCCCAGAAATAAATTGCTACCAGCCACCTATGATAGGAGCGATCAAAGAGGAATAAGTAATGTCATAAAAATTAAAAATTTAATTAAGTTAATGAAAGGGTCACAGGGTACAAAATGAAGGATCATGTCAATTAAAAATAAAAGGTATATAAAGGAAGATAGAACCAAGAGGAAGAGATCAATTGACTGAGACATATTATTTATTTTCCTTGTGGAATACAAACTAAGGATTCAGCAATCTGAGGACAAATCTTCTCAAGATTAGAAATTAAAGGGTGAAAACCCCTAATTTCTCTTGTCAAGTTAGAATTTTTTTTGTTAAATTATATTAATTATCGAGTATTTAATAAATATTTTTTTATGTTATCTTTTTAAAATTGGATTTAAATTAACTTTTTTTATCTGTATATGTTCTTCACACGGTGCCCTTTGGTGTTTGTTATGATCTTAATAATCTATATTCCTAAGTGTAACGAGGATAAGAACTTGTGGCATGCTTAACCTTAACAGTCTCATTTATTAGTTTCACTTGTTTCCTTATGCTACTTAATTAGGATGAAGGGGTGTGTTTCTGCATGGTTATGCCTATAAATAAGGAAAAAAAAGACTCTCCCAAAGCACCATAATTTTTGATATTGAATTCATATTATTATTTTCTGATTATTGGTGGTCACCTCCTCAAACCCGTTTGCTATTTTATTGATATTTGCATTTATTTCCAAGAAATATCTCAATGTCTATGCTATAACAGGGGGCATCTCATTCATAAAATTCACTTAGGACTTGCACTTGGTCTTAGGTACATCAGACTAAGAATTGGATACGGTCTTCACAACTCCAACTACAATTCCAACCACTCCTATAGAATGTGGTTGCACAGTTGAATAGCCTTTGTGATCGGCAGAGGGAATTAACAATCCACAATTTACAGGTCTTGACACTTATCAATGCCACAATTGATATGGGACTTACAGAAAGACAAGAATCAACCTTTGTTGTTGTATCATGTGTCAAGTTATTACATGGACTACTAATCTCACCTCCTTTCACACATGACTGGTTTGAGAAAGTGAAGAAAGAAAGAAAAAATAAAGAAATTATATT
Organism: Sequoia sempervirens; assembly: GCA_007258455.2. NCBI lineage: Eukaryota > Viridiplantae > Streptophyta > Pinopsida > Cupressales > Cupressaceae > Sequoia > Sequoia sempervirens. Next base: position 2,077 of record VDFB02389521.1, read on the forward strand.
AATCTCCATGGATGACCAATAGTCGGTCAATGGGGCTCAAGAGACAAATAGAAAGTTCTAGGAGGAGAAACCTAGAAAGATCCTGCCAAGGGGAAGAACAAAACTTAAAAAATACAAAACAACAAGGGACCACCAAGACAAGTGGTCAGGAAATAGGTACAAATAGCTAAGAAAGGGGGACAAGAAACTCAAAGAGCAAAGAACAGCTGTAGAGGAAAACTGAAGATCATCAAGTATCACTGTCTGGACTAGAAATGATGAAGTCACTAATGCCATTGTCAATCTTTGTGAAGGGACCAATACAAGATCTGATAATCCTCATCAGAGAGTGTTCAGGGCTGGGAGGGGTACACATTTCAATCTTTGGAGGAAGATATCTATAAATGAGGATGAATATCAGTATATCCATTTTCTACTAATTTTGTTTGATTATCTCTTTACCATATGAATATTGCATTAAATGAATATGAGAAGAAAATGATATATTATAGCAAGGTTACGGATGGCAGTCTCCACTGATACTTGGCATCAAAGCGTGTATCTGATCTGCGGATCAGTGCGCGCTATTCGCCCGTGGATACCGTTATCCAGGCGCGAAAATTCGATTGCCTGATTAAATGGGTTGCATTTCGCCAAAACGCTTAGCGAAGATCTTACCCGCTTTCACCGCCGGCATTCCGAATTCGTTTCGGCGGCTGAGACCTGGGCCCCATAAGAACTCGAAATAACCATGAATCTGCCATAATAGTTTACGCGTTTTGGTTTTCTTGAAAGAAGTGAACAGCCAGCTTATTTCGCCCCAGGTGTGAATCGCGCGTCCGTGCCTCATGCTGGTTCGGGTTGTTTGCCCTTCGGTCTTGTCGCTGGCTGGCTTCCCGACGGCTATGTTTTCCCCTGGTGCTTGTCGCATCCTGCTGAATGTCGCGTCCTGCGTGCGATTCAGTTTTACTTCGGAAAAATTAAAATCATTCCGCCTCAATTTTATTACTTCAATAAAAATCGTTCCTCTCAAATTTTACTTTGAAAAAAATTAAAATCACTTGCTGAGGTTATTCGCTTAAAATTTAAGAGCTTTGCCTCAAAAATTTAATTCTTTATATTTAAAGTTAGGTTTATTAATTTTTAAATTTTTAATTCTTTATATTTAAAATTACGTTTAAAATAAATTAATAATTTGTTATTTTATAAATTCATTTATAATAAATTAACAAGTTGTGTTTTCTAAAGTCAATTTATAATTATTTTAATATTTTATAATTTTATTAGAATTTTGAAAAACTTTTTAATTTTTTATGTTTAAAATTAGGTTTAAAATAAATTAATAATTTGAGTTTTATAAATCCATTTATATTAAATTAATAATTTATGTTTTATATTATTTAAGTATTTTATATGTTTTATTTAAGTATTTTAGATCTCCAATTTCAGGGGAATAGTGATGACATTTTTGATAGCATGTGATTCTATCAGACAATCAATGTATTCGAATTTTGTTTTAATGATAAATAAAACTATGTTTCAATATAATTATTTTGAAATATGTAGCAATTATATGTGCATATTGCTCCTAAAGTAATGAATATCTTCTCTAATAAGAAAAAGAATGTTATATATGTGTGCATGTGTGTGTTTTATGAATGCCGTGGCGCTATCGGGCATCATGCCAGGCCAGCCGGCATCGGCGTCGTATCGTCGCGTGTCGATATCGGTATCCGTGCGTACGCGACGCATAGTTTTGGTGAACAGGAAGCTTCAATACCGGTGCCGAATTAAACGCTGGTGCCAGTTTGTCGGTGCGCCAGATGTTCCTTTTGTTTACAGAACTACAACTACTAGTCCAATCACTCCCATGGAAAGTGGTTGCACACATGAATTGCCTTTGTAAGTGGCAGGGGGATTGATAATCCACAAATTACAGGGCATTGACACTTAGCAGTTCCACAATTGATATGGGATCCTACAGAAAGATAAGGTTTTGACCTATGTAGTATCATGTGTCAAGTTATTACATGGACTATTAATCTCAGCTCCTTTCACGTATGCCTGTTTTGAGGAATAGAAGACTAAAAAGGCAGTGGCCAAAAGGAACGAGGAAGAACAGATTTCAATCTTTGGAAGAAGAAGTTTATAAATCAGTATGAATAAATCAATTAATGTTATATTCCAAAGATATCATATATGTATATCCATTTTCATTGATTTTGTGTTACTATCTCTTTACTATATGAATATTACATTAAATGAATATTAGAAGAAAATGAATATCAAAGGTAATCATAGTTTTGATGATATATTTTTAGCTTACTATTTCAAATTATCAAAATTAATATACCAGCAAAATCATTTGGCTGATAATAAAATATTTATTAGAGTGTTATGATTTATTGGTGTATTTGGGAAATATCACTGGGTTTTGTTTCATGGTTAATAATAATATATCTAATTATGTAAATAATATGCCAACAAATCATTGTGCCCTAAAAATATATTAAAATTGTTGTCACAAACAATGAAAGAATTTGTTTTACTTTATACAGTATGTAAAATACAAAAATCTGTTAAATATTGAGAAATGTGAACTTTGAGGTGCCTATATAATATACAAATTAAACATATTGGTGCCTCAAAGTTGACATCTCTTGTCTTTTAACAGATTTCTGTACTTAAGATATCCTAGCTTGTAATGCCCATTTGAGGCCTTCTGTCTTCTGCATATGTTCTTGTTCATGTCGTAAGTCTACTATTAATTGATCAGTTACTCCTTACCATATTGGCGCTTGATTTTATTAGTGTAATAATAAATAAAATCTGACCAAATTAATCCAACTCCCAACGAGTCAGGGAACATAAAATAACAATCCCCCTGTATATTAGCTTCAGAGGTACTAAATGGAGAAGGGAGACAACTTCCTTACGTCCCAAGTAAGTCCACACATGTTGCAACATGGCCTTAGTCAAAGGTTTGATGAAGATGTCTGCAACCTGCTCCTCTGTATGGCAGTCTTAAATTGAAGATACAATCTTGGATGCATGCACAGTGGAATGTGTGGTTTTCCGCTGTTCAAGTGGATTGCTTGCAATTTTATAAGTTTATGAGTATTTTTGGTGCTAGAGTCCATGTTTCTTATTGATGATATCCCAAGATATACAAAGAATTGCTAGAACACTCTCTTAGAAAGATGGGGAACATGTTTCTGAAAAAAAAAATCAATGTACTTTAGTACTGTAATGGCGTGAATTTGCACCCCTTGCAAATTCCCCATTTATGCACCTCCTACCTTAGACAAATTAAATCCGATAATGCTATTCCACGTCCTTCATTCGCTTCCCATCCACTTGGCAGTTGTTTTTAGTGTTGGTGGAGGATATTCTATTGGGGACGCTAGCGTGGCGTGTGGATGTCTGCGCGGCGCGCTGCCGTCCCGATAGGATTCTTGCCTCTAGAATCCGTAGAGGCGTTACAACTCTCTATTGGTGATGAAGTGTAACGTCCCCGTGCCCTTGACCGACCTCAAATGACTCCTTTGCCTCCAATTTCACCTTCAAATGACTATCTTCTTCATTCATTCACTCTCTCTTGGCAACTTCTTGATCACACTCCCTTCTACACACTTCATTCACAACATTTTCACCATCTTTGAAGCTGCAAGTTGATATTCTGTTGGTTTTACTCCTCTCGTTGTTGCGGCAACGTTGGCATCTCCAAGCTTGCAAGCTCACTCCGCCCATTTTCCTCGAGTGCACGTGGTTGAAGGTGACATTGTTCCACTTTTCATTCACTTAGCATCATTGTGTTGTTTTCATAGCATATCATCGTTTAGCATAGTGCATAGTATTTCCATTCCAATATCTTTCTTTATCACATTTCCCTATCATTGCTATACTGGTTGTCCGTGGAGGTGGAAACACCAAAGTGGGGGATTGACTACGACAACCCTTTATACACAACCCCGACATTTTTCCGTCACTGTGTGTGTAGGTATTTCGTTCGTGTGGAGCTTGCGGGAGGTTGGATTGACCGTAAGTTGGATTTCTACTATCCTTGCTCATCATTTCGTTCATAATCAATTTATCTATCAAGTTAAAGTATTTTTCTTGTTATTTTAGTAGTTTAGTTGTTTAGTTGCTTTTTGTTATTATTATCAAACTGTACTTGTTGGGTTGTTAGTAGGTTCCTTTGATTCCTAGACTATACTTTACACTTACTATTTGTATGGACGCCAATGCCCAACTGAGACGCCAGCGCGTCGGGCTGTTGTACGTACCCCGCGTTGGAGTCCTCTGACAGTGAGTTGCCTAAGTTGCAGCCTGGACTCTAGAAACCTGCTCACCCAACTTCCTAAACCTCTCGGGTCAGTAGAAGGAAAGCAGTAGATCAGCTGTCCTTCCTTTTCACCCCTTAAACATCAAACCTATCTTAAACAACCCCTTAGTGCGAGGTAGATCAGGGCAGCCGATTGTTCTAGATCCTCCTGTGACCTGGGATCCTGAGCAGTCGGCCCCCCTCTACAAGTACAAAATCAATGTTTTCTGATTTCTGTTGCATTGTTTGATACAAACTGCAAGATGATGGCTGGATTTTTGAAATATCCTTTAGACTTGCAATGTGGATACAAGGGGGTATGTGAAGTTCCATTTTGTGTTACAGGTTGTTTGATTTTTTTTTTTTTAAGCTTGGGAATTGTAGTAAATGGTCTCTTTGATTATTTAGCCATTTATATTTTATGAATCCAATTGCATCAGAGTATTGTTGCATATGGTCTTATTTTCTTGACATCAAAATCTTAGGGGCTATTGTATGCTAGTACTAACATTTGGAGCTTATATGCCCCATGTTTCTGTTTCTTGTTTGATAGCAAGCTGTAGTTCACAATAGTAAGGACTTAAAAACGAATCTGGGAATAAATGATCATAACATTGCGGGTGCTCTTGAATTTTGTAGTCTTCTATATTCACACATGGAGATCTTGAGAGTAGAATAGGGTGATATGATCTACTGCAAAGCGAGGAGAGCAGATTCACATCTTTGAAGCCCTGCCTTCTCAGTTGTAGATAGCAAGGGGCTAAGGATTTGCCAAACTTGGCACACAATTTGATCTTAGATTGGATCTTTGTTCATAACTTGAATAGAGGAGGAAGCCCTCTCTTAATCTCCAAAAGTCATTGAGGAGACCTGTTGGGGAGGAGTAGGCAACTCCTTTTAATTAGTTTTGCAATGCATATTAGGAAAGTTTGTTCAATGTTTGCACCATAGGTAGCAGGAAGAAGATTGTATTGAGGAGAGTGTGGATGAGACCATAGCAATTATTACATCAAATATTAAAATCAAGGTAGTATTGTAAGCACTGTGCAACATGTGGCAGCTTCTCACATTTAGTGGGAGTGGAAGAAAGATACAAGATACCATAAATTCTGAAAACATATGCAGTGCAAATACATTGTGTTACACGGGGGACACATCTCCACTCCATAGACACCCATCCCCGTCCCTCGGTTCTCCCTGCCCAATTGCAAAATATGGAAATGTCTTGGAACATGTCCTTGAAGTTGGGGACAACAAGAAACTCATAGGTGTTGCCTGGTTGTCCCTGAAGTGGGTGAGGATGTTCCTTAACTATGCTGGGGACAACCAATATTCCCATGTGAAAAGAATTGATATTTCAATGCTTTTTAAAAAAATGTGGTAAATTTTATTGGGTTTTTTTAAAGGGGTGTAGGGGTCCCACAAACCCCCCCCACACCCCTTATTTGCCCTAATATGCAAAAGATGCCTTCTCTTTATAATTCTATTGATTGTGTTGGAGGTTATGCCATTGTTGTTGGAGATCATTACAATATTTGATATCACTGTTTAGTGTTTACAGTTCAGGGATAGGGATTTGAGGGGTGGGGATGCCTCCCCATGTAACTTAGGTTTAACTTTACAAAGGGCCTCATCTGCCATGCTCTCATAGGTTGAAACTCGAAGCAGTCAGGAAATAATATATATAGCAGTGGATTTGGTGGTCTCAAGATAGTTTTTAGTGATTACAAACAAGTTAGAAACTTACCTTGAAAGATTCAAAGAAGACACCATTTGGTTCAGTTGCAACCATTGCAGCAAGGTATGTTATTTTGATTGCTAAATGAATTTTTTTTAGCTTGTTAGAGAGGGTTTGTAATTAGTTTTAAAATGTTTTGTTTTAGATTGTTGTAACATATAAACACCACAAAATGAACATTAGTAGTAGGATGACAATGAGAATGAGAAAATTGAAGAAGTTGAAGTAAATAGAATATACATTTCTTCTCATTCTGAAATCTAAACACAAGTTCTATTTGAATTCCACAAGATTATTTTGCATGCCGTTCAACCTCTTTTCAAAATTTTGCAAAAGGACCATTAAACCCCAATAAACCCTTGCTTCAATTTGTCACTAATTTAACCATTAATAAGGGTAAAAATATAGGTGGCAGCAGGCATTGGTTACGTCATATTTACAAAGTTGATTATCATGGGAGGTATAGTAGGGATACATGCCATTTATTGGGTGAGTGGACACAAGGTTAGAGTTTGTAAAGATGAACAAGTTGAAATGGCAAGGTTGGTTGGGGAGAGTGATGAAAAATTTACTAGTACCACTAAGAGTAAGAAACACTCATCCAAAACATTGCAATCTATTGATGAATATTCCAATGTGTTAGTTGGAGAGAGTTGTGATAGAGGGAAGAGGAAGGTCACTTCTACTGCAGGTTTGAAAAATATAGTGGTAGGGTTAATGAATTTGCAAAAACATGAGCAAGCTGATGATTTAGTGGCCAATTTTTTTTTTTATGTCCATGCCATCCCATTTTATTTGGCAAGGTCTCCTTATTTCAAAGGTATGCTGATTGATGCAATGGCAGTTGGACCCTCTTATGTTCCCCTTGGAGAACATAGAGTGTGTATCTCCCTCCTCAACAAACAATATTCAAAGGTGAACATGTTGATGGAGTAGATGAGACAAACATGGATGGGGACTGGTGGTTCCATTGTCATGGATGGCTGGATTGGTATTTGACATTGGCCACTCATTAATATTATTGTTACATGTCTTGCTGATTCATACTTTTTTAGAGCTATTGCCATTTTGAAGGAGGCCATAGAGGAGCTTGGGTTGGGTCTTCTAATGTTGTGCAAGTTGTGATAGATTCAATTTGTATTTGTAAGTTAGTTGGTTTGATGGTTGAGAGCACTTACGAGCATATTTTTTGGACTCCATGTTGTGTACAAATAATACTTCGAAAGACATTGGAAAAATAGATTAGGCGAAGATGGTAGTGGTTGAAGCTAGAGACATACGAATGTTTGTATGTAACCATCACATTTCACTTGCACTATTCCGATCTGATTCAATGAAAGAATTCCTCTAACCAATTGAGACTAGATATTCTAGCTACTTTATTTTGTTGGAGAGAATATAGGAGGTGCAGGATGCTCTACAATACATGGTTTGTGGAGAGTGGAAGAAGTGGGCTCAATCAAAGACAAAAGAAGAGAAGAAGGTGAGAGAAGGGGTGCTTAATGACACTTGGTGGTCCAATATCTAGTAAGAAAACTTGATTTCATAATTTAAATTAATATGTTTGAGTTTCTACTTTGTTTCTATTTAGATCTTAATTTACATTATTAATAGTGTTAATGTCATAATTTTTAAATGTAGCTTGCAAATATATTTTCTCTATAATCACTTATTGTGGGGGTAATTAGGTATGCGGATATAGACTCTCAAAGCCTTGGAGAGATTTATGAGACTTTTGATAGCATGCTTGATCAAATGAAGTAGGCAATTCATGACAAGGATCCTAGATTACAATTCTATGTGCATATCGGGCCTATTGTCACAAGAGGTGGAACACAATGAATAATTCTCTTCATATGGCTGCCTATGCTCTTAATTCCAAGTGGTACACACCTAGAGCTAGCCAAATTCTTCCTTCTAAAGATGACGAGTTAATGGAGGGGTTTATGAAAGCCCTTAGTAAGATGTATAGTAGTGAGAAGGCAACTATACTTAAAGAGTGGTGGCTTCAATTTTTCGATCTTTAGGGCCTACATTCAACAAACTAAAGGCTAGGATGGATAGAGCCAACATTGCACAAAAAACCCCATTGGATGGTGGAAATTTCATGGGAAGGACATATTGGAATTGAAACAACTTGCTATTTGTCTACTCATAGATTGCTAGTTCCTCAGTTGTAGAGAGGAATTGGTGTTGCAAGGTGTGTGCCCTTGGTCTCCTTGTGCTGTGCAGTGCTAGTGCTCGGGTTTGTGACATGGCTTAACCGCCTCTTGTGGATTCATTAACTTTGGCAGTTGTATCGGGCATTAATAGGTCAATCTTTTGGTGCAATGGCAACCATCTTTGCAACAATTGGTATTAGAGCCTGGATTATAGGTTCAAACCCCTTGCTTGCGTTTGGGGGAGGGGAGGGGGCGAAATTGTTGCAAGGTGTGTGCCCTTGGTCTCTTTGTGCTGTGCAACGTAATGCTTGGGTTTGTGACATGGCTTAATTGCCTCTTGTGGATTCATTAACTCTGGCGGTAGTATCGGGCATTAACAGGTTGATCTTTTGGTGCAATGACAATTGTCTGTGCAACGATTGGTTCACCTATGGCTTCATCCACTCGATCAAGAGCAATAGGCTTACCTCTAAATTGACAAAAAAACTAGTTGTAGTTCATAGTGCCCTGATATTTCAAGATGGGTAGACAATTGAGTATTGATAGACTCTAGCAACATGTTGGGATATTGATCCTGAAGATGTTAGGTAGATTGACAAGGAGGAGGTGCAATTGGGATTGATTGGGATTCCATTGGACAAACCACTACTTTAGCGAGAGAGTGACATAGATTTTGAGTGTTTTGATTTGATAGCCCACATATGGTGTAGTTGTATTTTGAAGTTTGAGATTTGAGTTTAGACTTCAAATTTTAACTTTAATTTTGAAACTCTAAAATTTATACAATCAAATACTGTTGTTATGTAATATACTACTGTTATACTATTGTCATGATTAAACTGCTGTTATACTACTAAAATACCATTGGTATATAGCTGTCATGATTAAATTTTATGATGAAAGCTATTAGGTGATAATGTTTGGAGACATTACATTTTGAAGCAGGTTATAACTGGAACTTTATGTTATTGCTTGCCAATTGAGCTCAACAGTAAATTTTCATGTATAAATTTACTGTTAATTCTGAAGTGATGCAGTTGGTTTTGTTTTGTTTTGAGATTTTAGGGGTAAAAAATATCCTTTTATATCTCAAATAAAAAATTCAATATCTTTAGAATTTTCCATGCACAAAATGGATGATGTCTCCTTTTTCGGGGTAGTATTATTGCCTAATATTTCAAGAGGCAAGAATCTTGATTTGGAAAGAAAAATTAAAACAAGACTTGTTGGGAATACATATTTAAAACCCTTTTTCCATGGTGAACATTTGAACTACATTTTTCTGTGGTAGAAGTCAAGGTATGTTACATGTTGAAATTAGCATTTGTTTTTCACTAGAGTTTTGAATGGGCAAATGGTAAGTCTCTCATGGTGGGGGAAGTGGTGTAACTGGGTTAGAAATAAACTTTCATCTTCATCTATTTTATCTGAATTCCAGTGTGGCATCTGTAGTTGTAATGGGGGGAAAGAGGTACCTTTTTGCCTGGATATGTATTATTTATTCTTCTTTACCTGTTGTAGTGGCTTTCCATATAGTTGATCTTATCCCAACAAGAAATCTAAGTCTGCGTTATTAATTATTTTGAAACTCACCAATAAGATTCACGTTGTTTTGACTAAATTGTCTGCCGATGGTAAAGTACTATGCAGCAATTTGCTGTAACAGTTTCAGTGGAATCCATGGAGAGAAGGAATTTTCAACTATATAAGTTAAAAATTTATCTATCCAGATGAGCGTTAATTTTCCTGGAAAATATTCTCTAGTTCTTTCCAAATGACTATGTGTTGAGTCTAAAATTGTGGTGTAGTTATGTTATTGGACTGTACCTATTCTATATACATAGAAAATTGCAACAAACCTCTATTTTATTTTTAGTAACTATTTCATATAAATTAAGTTAATTCATAGAAGAATTTTTCCAATTTTTCTTTGATACATGATCATGGCTGGCAATTAAATAAAAACAATGTTTTAATGTCTAGTGTGGTATCTCTATTATGTCATTCTTGTGGCTTAGGAGAATTTTGATGAAATGAATCTTGAGATACATAATAGGGTTTTTGCAAATGTTTAATTATGCCACTTGTATTCTTGTTGAATATCACATTTCCAGTAATTTACGCTCTTGCCATGTTAGAGGTTGGAAACACCACTTTATTAGATTCTCATTACATGCAGTTCATTTTCTTTCATTGAAGTTAGAAAACATGGACTTCATTTTTTAAAACATAACAACATATGCTTTATTCTTCTTGGATATTGAGGAGAAACTGTGCTCGTGGTTCTCTTTTACTGCTACATTTCTCCCTCTGTTGAGATATTGATATTGCATATATTGGAATTTATTTGCAGCATTTTTGGGTGGCCGTTTCAATGGTGTTTTTCATTGCAGCTACAATGTTTACCCTTCTCAAGCTAAGTGGTATACTTCCTCTCATTTGGTGACTGACGCAATTAATGTTGATTATTTTTTTTCAAGATTTATATGTTGTATGTCTGAATAATTTAGTTAGTGAGGATTGTTATTGACACTCAAGTGTGGTGTATATGCATTTAAGAGATTGGGCTTTTCATTAGGAAAAGCCTACCTTGTAATTACTTATTTGTTGTTTTTATTCTGCTGGAGGTAAATAATTTAATTGTTGTTTTAACTTTTTTCATATAGTCTACAAGTATAGCTCAAATGAGCATCCGAGCCAACTGATACTAATACTTAGCTCCTTATGAGCAATACAATAGTTAGCTCCTCAAGAGAAACAATGTAGAAGTTACTGCAAAAAGCCAAACAATGGAAGACCAAGAGTCACCACTTAGAATTCCATCCTAGATGTCTTTTTGGGGATTCTAACTTGGGTCTCTCCAATAGGATCCCAATGCTTTAACCACTTGATCTCAATCCCTTGGACTGAAAATGAATTTAAATAAAGCAAGTAAGATTTGTTTGACTTAAAATATTAGGAAAAACTCTGGGTGATCTTCATTTTTTAGTCTAGATCGTCAGTTGTTTCTTGTGGCATGTTCTTACAAGATTAAAAGCTTTGTAATATATGAATCTGATTCCTATAGTTTCAGAGGAACATGCAACCGTATTCATGCTTCCATGGACATTGAACTTTCAAGATTGCTTAAGAGATTATTGCCACAAAGTACCAATAGTTACATCTTAGGGATACAATTTCAATTTATGACATGGTTCTTTTGTATGATTCTTGTATACATATGTAGGTATTTGGACATAAAAGCTGACTGAAAATTGAGAGATTGCATTTCTTCGGTATGGTATTTAAAGTCAAAATTGGCCAAGATTCAGATTTTTAAATTGGACATTAGAAATCTATACAGTGGTATGGTTCAATGTTGAGTTTAACTTTGTAATTGGTAGTTTAAATATGTGATTATGGTTGTTAGTCAAAATAACATGTTAACATAAAGATTGATGTGAATTTCATACACTTTGTTTCTCCTATAAACATTTATCAATGTTCTCTATGACTATGAAGTGTGCATTGTTTACCTTTTGTCTTTTTTTCTATAACTGTTTAAGCACAGCATTTTCAAATTAAAGTTTGCATGTAGAATTATTAATTGATATATTGCTTCTAAATCACTCTACTTTTATTTATATTTGAATTCTTTATAATGAAGCCAATGTTGTAAAAACACTGCAAAACATATCAAAGGTTCTTGTTAACAAGGGCATGAAACAGAATATAATACACTACTGACAACTTAGAAGAGTCTGTTTTCTACGATTTCAATAGGAAAGTGTTTTATCACCTGGTTTTTTACCAGCATGGAGAGTTGGAGACAAGATCATTTTAAGAATGTTTAAATTCAAGTGGTACTGGTCAAGCATATTGGGGCAATCATGACTAATTCATTGCTGGAATCATTGGGCAAACAGGAAGGATACGAACCATCTCCTGCTACTGAAGAGTCATAATCAGTATCAAATTTCATTCATTGCTGTGTTCCTTATTTGGGCCCAAGTGCTGTAGATGTAGCCAAAATGCCATGCCCCTGAAGCCTTAAATGAGATATAGATTGCTGATATGGTGCTTTTAGGGTCTGCATTTTTGCATGTGATCAGGCATCCCATTATAATTTTAAACCAAACTCAGTGGAAATTTAGCAGCTCAAAATTTTGACTTGGAGTCAGGACTCAGCAAAAAAGTCAACAAAACTTGGCAAAAACTCAGAAAAATTAAAAATACATATAAATTCGTAAAATAGATTTGAATAACATGCATATTACTGTTAAAAAGTAGAAGAAATGAATTTAGAGAATGTATATTTAGGTAAATTGTTGAAAATTCATTCAAATCTACAACAAGATAGAAAAATTGGAAAAAATAATCGAATCTTTTTTTTCTGCTAACTGGCTGAAATTCAGTTATTAAGTGTAAGAAACTCGCTTGCTGAGTCTTTGTCAAATAACTCTCTGAGCCTATTTGGCTTGTGAATCGACTCTGCGAGTACTTGGTGAGTTTTTAAATTAGCATCCCATTATACTCAACTTGTAAGACTATCTGCTAACAAGATCCTCATTCAGATTTTCGGATGCTGCATATATCAGGAAAAAATAGTTGAATGTGACACTCAACAAAGGGGGAACTCTCTTGCATTCTCATGATTTGCTTGATAATATGAAACCAAAAAAAGGCCACTGCCAAAAAAATCCCTTGAATATAATTTAAGGCTGGAGAAAGAAAGAAAGAAAGAAATCATATTAATTTAGGACTAAAGGTGGGTCAATGGAATTTGAGAGTACATAAGGCTACAACAAAAAGTTCTAGGAAGAAAAGTAAGAAAGAAATTATATTAATGTTCCACGAAGGACTAAAGGTGGGTCAATGGAATTTGAGAGTACATAGGGCTACAACAAAAAGTTCTAGGAAGAAAAGAAAGAAAGAAATTATATTAATGTCCACAAATTACCAAAGTAATCTAGGTTAATGGGACTCAAGAGTAAATAAGTTTACAACTGAAAGCTGCAGTAGGAGAAACTTGGAGAGGCCTATTTGCACCTAACCTAAAAATGCAAATATTCCAAGGCTTGTTAGCACTTACCCTAAAAATGCAAAATCTTCTAAGTTTGGTGCCCCCACATTGTCTTGGCCTTACTTTTCCCATCATTGATTCCTGATTTGAGAATTCCTTTAATGGTCCCCCATTGTCAATTTGTGCTTGGTAATGGGCTTTGTCTTCCTTCATTCTTTTGTCATGTGTCTAAGTTCCAAAAATTTCTAAGTATGAAGGTGTTTGGGTCAATTTCTAGCCTTGGGGGTGCTTTTGGGCTTTCCTTAAACCTTGGCACCATTTCCCTCTATTCCCTGTTCCTCGAACCACCGCTTCTCTTATTTGCTGGGATTTTAGAGTTTCTCATGTTGATGCACCTTCATCTCTTTTCCCCTCATTCCCCAAAATCTCACCTAGTCTTATCCTTTGGAGTTTTAGGTTTTCTCCTACTAGCATCCCTTTCATTGTTGTTCCTCCAATTCCTCAATTTTCCAGATTATGTGGGCTTTTGGGATTTCTCTAATTAGATTGTCACTCCTTCATTTCCTTAGTTCCCTATGGTATCATTTGCTTGAGCCCTTCTCTCTCACGAGCTTTCGAAGTTTTGCATCCCAACTTGCTTTCTTTCCAAGAGAATTGATATCCGCGATCCTCATTGGTATTGAGTATGCCAAGGCTTTGATCCGCAGCCTCCTTCAGTAAAATCACTCATAAGCTTTTGGACCATCTCATCCCTCACTCCCAAGTTGCATTGAGTTTTTCAAAAGCTCAATCCTCACTTCCTTACCCAATTGCTATTTGCAGACCTGTAGACTTTTCTCTACCATCAGTCTTTGGAGGATGTTGTATTGTAGAACCTTGAACCCAAAAATCTAACCTTGGCAGACTTTCTTCTTCTCCCTCGATGCGAATGGTATCAAGTATCTCTGTAATGTCCCCCTTTTTATTTCTTTAGTTTCAAACTCTAGCACACAAAATATAAAACTTGCACAATTGATTATTAGTAAGAATTCTTGATTTTTAACTTGCTGGTTTAATAATTACTGTTAAAATTAAATTTATTAAATTGCTTTGGATACTGAGAAATCTCCCTAGATTTATATCAGGTATTATTTACTATAGTACTGTTGATTTCCTTTAGGTCTGTAGTAGTTTATTAGAACGGGTGCTGTGATGCGTGTTTTATGACACAACAAACATTCTAGAATAAAGAGTCCAAAGACGCTCTATCCCCTCTTGAAAAATTACCTCATATGCTAAGATTGCAAGTAAGATCATACGGCAATTCCAATGTTTAAGATGAATGCGGATGAGCTCTGTGGTTTGATGTGATTATGCTGGTAACACAAAGGGACTTACGCTAGGCTTGTTCAATTCACAATGAAGGTTTGGACAATGAAGCTCTATTATTCCGGTCGGATCAAAGAAACTAAAAAAAGGAGAAGGGTTCAGAAGCACTAATCTACTCCTAAGAATCCAAGAGATGGTATTGACCCGGTGAAACAAAACTAAACTTTGTTTCGCCACGCAGGGAACGCGCCAACTACGCAAAGCCAGTGCAATCTTCAAGGGAGAGTTGTGTTTATGATTTTCACGTCATGAATAACTACCTTCCAATCGAACAATATTTATTCAGACAGAAGTTAAGAATCCACAAAGTAAGCTCAGGCTAACTTTACGCATTGAACGAAAATCATCCGTTCAAAGAAAGTATGAGCAAAAAGTTTCACCATAACCAACACTTATCAAATCTTGCATTCATCTAACATACATGAAATAAAATCTAAACTATGATGAGGGATAAGAACCATGCCAACTCCAAAATAAGAGAAGCAATCACCATCAAAACAAAGCATGCATTACTTATTACTTTGGCAGTCTTACAACAATTACTTATCTTAACATGTTTTGCAACATGCTCCCATGCTTTACAAATGAGGGGGTGAGCTCAATTTATAGGCTCCCCAATTACAATTCAACGGCCAAGATTAATTTGGAATCAACGGCCAAGATTACAAATAAAACCCTAATTAGGGTTTGCTACCCCTCGACCAATAAGAAAATTACATTCGAGGACACTTGTCCTTTTTGCTAAATATGAACCAACAGATAAAATAGAAAGTTGTTGCATGTTGATTTGGAACAATCTGATTGGTTGGAAGATGACGAGGCGCCACCTCAGCGTGCTGGATGTCTTCTTTGATCACTTTGGTTTTGTTCCTTAGAATATTTTTCTTGCCGATGACTTTATCCTTTGTGCTTCGATCTTGGATGGCTTTGGCTTCTTCTTCTCACCTCGCCTTGGAGCACCTATTTAGACTTGAAGTTATCAATTCTTTCTTTCCGGATTTCTTTGGAATTCCTTCAAGTGCCTTGAATTTGGAGAGGAACTCCCTTGGGTTTTCGTCGTAATGAAGGAAATTGGAACTTTCTTAGTTGAGAGTTTCCCATACTTAGCCAAATTTTGGCTACTTTGTAATACCTTCAAGATTTTGGTCATTTTTGTGCTCAAATAAACTTCGCTGGTAGGTTTGTCTTCAATTTTGGTCTTGCAATGTGCAAGGGTGAACTCCCCAAGTTTTCTTTCATCTCCCTTCCAGTCGGACTTTACACTTTCTTTGCCATTTTCCTCGCCTTGTGTAGTCATCCACCTGCAGTAAAACAAAACAAATTTATTTTAGATAACTTTTCAAGATAAGCTTTGAAAGATTTTTATAAATTTCATTTTCAAGTTTTTAAATCTTCTCTCCGTCCAATTTCATTTGGCCACATTTTTCTTTCGTCCAATCTTTGTCTTCCAATTTTATTTTGCCATAACTCCTTTATTTGGCCATAATTTTCTTTCTTTTTTCAAAATTTATCTCGCCATGTCCAATTTTATTTGGCCATAAATCTTGCTTCGTCCGCTTTTACTTTGCCGTAAATTTTAATCGTCCAAAGTTTCTGGCAAAATTTTCTTGCTTTTTTCCAAAATTTATCTAGCCACGTCCAACTTCATTTGGCCATAAATATTTTTCGTCCAACATTTCTCTAGCCATGTCCGACATTTCTCTAGCCACGAATTACCTCTTGTCCAAAATTATTTTGCCATGTCCGATTTTATTTGGCCATTTGCTCTTGATTTTCCACAATTTTTCTAGCCATGGCGAAAATTTTCTCTAAACACTTGGGCGAATTTTCTAAGTGCCATGCATATTTTCGTTTTCCAAAGGTTTAGAATTAGGCAAAAATTTTAAAATTTTCACACTCTCCAAGCATGGCGGACTTGCTAGTTGTTTTGGCCACTTAATTTTTTCTAATTCCTTCATGCCAATTTATCATGGACTAGGCTGAATTTTCCAAGTGCTGGGCTATTTTCCACTTCTCTCATGTCTATGGCGGACTTGAGTCTAACTCTTACCACTTCAACTTTGTCTTTGTCTATGCCTTAGACTTTTCATCTCTTTTCCATGGGCGGACTTTGTCTTATACCCAGCCATTTGCATACTTGCTGTTCTATCTTCTTCCAAGGGCGGACTTCACCAGATTTCAGGTCATTTCATTATGCTCAAGGCTGACTTGCCTCTTTAGCTTGCCATTCAACACTTTATCCAAGGCAGACTTCATACTTTTTAAAGCCACTTCACATGGGCGGATTTAACTAAGTGTTTAGCTACCTTCCTTGGAGCAGACTTTGTCAAATTTAATGCCACTTCCTAGGGCGGACTTTACCAATTGTCTAGCCACTTCTTAATCTTGCTGGGGCGGACTTTGCTAGTCTCTTGGCCATTCATCATTTGACTAAGGCGGACTTGAGCTGTCTCTTTGCCACTTACTAGGGCGGACTTCCTCATTTTCATTGCCATTGGACATATCATCTAAGGGCGGACTTCCTTGCTTTGCTTGCCACTCACCATCTCTAGCTAGGCGGACTTTAGCATATGGATGGCCATTCACAGGGCGGACTTGGGCTTGTGGTTGACCATTGCTTGTTTAGTCATGGGGCGGACTTCAGCTTGTGTTTAGACATTGCCTCATTGCCTTAGACATTTTCCTCTTTTACAAGGGCGGACTTCATGCATTTGTTTGCCATTGACATCTTTAGCTCAAGGCGGAGTTCATACATTTGTTTGCCATTTCCAATCTTAACTTAAGGCGGACTTTAGCTTTTTTTCTGGCCATTGAAGCTTTTGTCCAAGGCGGACTTGCTTAGATGTTTGGCCATTCTCCATTTTGTCTATGGCTGAAGCTTTCTTCTTGTTTCTGCCATTGACCACATGGACATAGGCGGACTTTACTAGCTGGCTTGCCACTTGATCATTATGGTGGGCGGACTTCAGCCTTTGGTTGGCCATTGCCAACCTTTACCCAGCTTTTGTTAAGGCGGACTCCATTGATTGTTTGGCCATTGATCAGATTTCTTATGCCATTGACAAATTTTACCCAGCCACACAAGGGCGGACTTCATAGAATGCTTGGCCATTGACACTTTTTTCTTGCCACAGCCATTATCTGGCTGAAGATTTCTGATGCTAATTCCATACTTAGACGAATTCTTCAGTCTCCTCCATGATTGTTCAGTCATAATCTTGCCATGAATGTTCAGATTTCCATGGATTTCTTCAGATTTTTCATCAATTTCTCGGATTTCTTATCATTTCCAGTGATCTCCAGACTGATTTTTTCAGATCTTCCACCATTTTCCGTGATTTTCACCAGATTTCTCTGTGATTTTTACCAGATTTTTCACCATTTTCGAGCAAATTTTCCAGATTTTTGAACTTTTTCTGTGATTTTCCAGAATTTTACCAAAATTTCAAAAAAAAAAAAAAATTCGAATCGATTTTCTGAGAGTTTCGTTGCTCTTTTGAACTTCGAGTGGATTTTTGAAACTCGAGACCCTTTCCAAATATAGAAACTTTCTAAAAATAGAAATTTTCCAAAATTGCAACTTTCCAAAAATAGACCCTAAAAAATAGGGATCCTGAATTGCCCAAAGTGCCAAAAAGTAGGTCCTAAAATAGGGGCCCGGGTGAGAAACCCTAAAACTTGAGGTGCTCAATTAGTAAACGACAGTTGATCTTTGTCTCGGCCTTCTAAGCACAATGGTGACGTTTTACACGTGATCCAGTTCATTTCTCGATTCGACGGACCCGCAAAAACTCAAACCTCATTGCAAAAAACTGGTGATAAGCAGCTTACGCCAAGGCAAAAAAAAAAGCGATAGGTCCCCATTTTGCAATGGGGCAATGTGTGAAAAGGTCACAACGTTGCCTTTGGTAAATAACTTCTAATTTGCTTGAGTTAGGGGTTTCTGTCATTTATTTTCTAACCTAGAGAGATCTCGTCCTTAGGTTGGTTGAATCATAATTCTTGCTCCACATGGAGTAATCAATTATAAAGTGAATTGTCAATGATATCCTTCTCCTTTGCTTGGTCTTTGTTAAATACCTTTTTCTCTCTTAATAGTCACAACTATTCAGACATCCCTTGATAAACATCAATTATAATTCGTTTTTACTGTATTACTTAATTCTTTTTAGAAGTGACTTTAATTCCTTTAACTTACGTGATTATTTTCACCTTTGAACTCAGATAAAGATTGCGGCTTGTTGCATGCTTCTTCTTCTATGATTGCAGATGATGTGGATTGGGTGATGGTCTTGACTCTTGATTGTTATTCATATGATATTAATTTGCTTCACAAATGCTATTTCGATTCATATACGTCCAAATCTTGGAACAAGTTGCCTCTGTTGTTGTTTATTGCTGGTAATAATATCTCTTAGAAGTGCTCTAAGAATTATGCTATAGACCCGATTCAGATTAATGTAGGAGCATCCAAGGCGTACAAACAATCTTGCATCAATTTGTGTTGTTTCTTCTCAATAAGGGCTGAATCAGGGTTTTATAGATAAACCCTAAGGGTTTAACAGTCATGGAATTCAAACAAGCTTTCTATTTCGTCATTGACTTGTTATTGCAGGTTGCAAGTAGCTTAAGTTATTACTTAAGCCCATGAACTTGTTGGGAAACTGGCCCCTACTAGCTCGCCTTTCGGTTGACGGTGTGTGTATGCTCACGGTGAAGATCCGATGAAGTGATGAAGCCGAATCGAGGTGACGACGGGATTTCGGCAGGACGAAGTATTGAGTCCCTTCAAAACTCCGACAAGGTGTCGTTGGTGTGTCGTATTGGGAAGACATATTGTTTTCGACAAAACAGGGATGCAAGTCTCTTCAACATCTCGATATGCATTTCATTGGAGAGAAAGTGGAAACTTGGTGAGACAGTTTTAGGAGTCCGTTCGACATGCCGATAAGTGGGACCAAGCTAAGTGAAGACGACAAGGAACGGTGATGTCATGACTGACAAGTGGTGATGAATGATTGAGTGAGATGACGTTGAGGTTCTTCATTGAGAAGACCTTGTATCGGAGTAAGCTGTTTTAGCGTCCCTTTGATGACCTGATGGGAACTTAATTAGTGGGACTTCTAGGTATCGGGGAGAGTTACTTTAGTGTCCCCTCGACACAGTGAAGACATGGTGTGACCGATAGGATGGTAACGATGATGGAGTTCGATGATGTGGATGGACAAATGACGGAATGCGTTTGGACAATAGGTCAATTCACATCGTTGTTGCGAATTGCAAATGGTGATGAGGATGGCGATCAGCGAGAGAGATCAATATCGGTGTGACATGGAATTGTCTCAGCCTGATAATGCAATATGTTTCCGATGGCGAGGCGCGAAGATGGTAAATGATGGCGTGCTGGAAATGATAGTGCAGACAACGAGGAAACTGTTCAGGATTGCTGGTTGGGCGACAGAGGCGGTACTAAGGCAAGGTGAGCATAAGCATTAAATGAAGATCAGATACAAGAAGCCCTAGATGGTCGACGTGGTTACAATGAAGGAAAAGAGATTTCTTGCTGGTAGAGATAGGGCAAGGATATAAACCCATCAGGAAGAGAGAAGATGGCTGCTGGGGTTGGTTGGTGAGAGAGACTTGACTGTAAGGTCTTGAGAGCCTAGAGCAGAGCTAGCTCAGATTTGTAGATTTGCAAATAATGTATTCGGGAAGCCCATATGATGGCAGTGTAATTACTGAAATGTCATTTTCATTTATAAAAGAAAATATTTGCTTTGTTCTTGCATTTTTGCTGTGCAAATTTGTGTAGTTGTGGTGAGTTTTAGCTTGTAAGGGGAGTACCCTTTTTCACAGATTGCGACTACTCTTTGTATAGAATGGTTTACTTCCTCACAAATCTAGGGATATTGTAATGGGCAATGTCTCTACCATTTCTTTCAACTTTCATTCATTCTCTATTATTCCCCAATCTTTTTTAGAATAGAATAGTAGGTACGAAAGGCCTTATGTATCCACCAAATACTGTGAGGGAATTTGTCCTTGTGAAGTTCAATACAATTAAACTCAAAAAGTTAAAGAATCGTGATAGATGTTAAGTTGTCGTAGAGGACAAGGCAAAGTTTCATGGTTCATATAACTATTTGCTTGCATAAATACCTTTGTAGCTTTGTCACATAAGTCCCCCATATGACAATTTACACCTTGTACACCAGTCTACTAATTGCTCTTTTTCATTCTCCTTACAACCCATCTACTCCTCCTATAGAAGCATTGCTTTAGTTCACTATTTTCTTCCAGTTATGTGTGGCAATTTAATGAAGTGAAAAGATTTTCATGTCTATAGGTTGCAAAATCATTAGGTCAAATTATCTCTTATCATTGGTGATATGATTTTGAAAAGGGGACATTACAATCTGCCTTTCCCAAGATTGCTTGTCCTCAAGCAATCACAAACGAGGATGTTGAAAATTTTCTTCGCCACTTGACTGAATCCTTTTGGAGTTACCAGGATCCCAAATCAATCTCAAAAATACTATGGATCTTTTCAATGATGCAGTGTATTTTGTTAGTTGCCTATATGCTAGTAAGTCTTGCTGAACAACTTTTTCTTTCTTGTCTTTAGATAGTTTTGCTTGATGATTCATATTTCCTTGCAAAGCTTGTTGAGTTATACCTAACTTTACTAATTGCTTTGTCTCTACAACTTCTAATGTTCTCGGAGGTTGTTCTTTATGAAGAACCATTTTATCATTCAACTTCCGTTGGGCTACTTTGATATTATCATAAGTTGTGGAACTTGAATCGGGATATGTTTTTGCCTTTATCTCAAAAAGTGGGTTATCCAATGGACGAGTCTCTTTGCATCCATTTCAAAAAGTGGATTATCTACAACTGAGTGGAAAAATTTAAAATTATTCCTATTATCAGATTGGAAATCAGTTTCCTGTTTAGACCATTAATACTAGCCCAATTTTAAACATTTGTCATCTAAATCCATCATTTCTGATTTCCACTTAGTGTCAACATTCACAAATCGCTTATCATTCATTGTTGATCTAACAATTCCTGCAAACTCAAAACCAGTAGTAGTAAATTATTGAAAGCTTTTCTTCAACTTGTGGCTTTGATGTGTTTACTTCCGCATATTCCACCACCTTATTTTCTGATTCTTCAAAATATTTCCTTGATTCTTTTTTTGATGTCATCGCTTCTTTGTAATAGGATAAATCTTCTTTTGTTGATTAGGAGGAGATTCCTTAGAATGGAATAGGGTCTAAGGCACTAATTGCTCTAGTGCTATAACCCCTTTGATGATTTCTTGGGGTTCTGGGTCTAAATGCTCTTTTTTTCATTTCCTTGTGTTTCAAAATCACATAATTTTTTTCCATCCATTAGGTCATTCAACGCATGTTTAGAACGACCAAGCTTACCTTCCTTGACCTTTACCCTTTTTGCAAGCGGTTGCTCCATCACTAAATCTTCCTTAACATAATTTGTCTTTTGCTCCATTTTTAGATACTCATCAAACTTTGTCATAGGTTTTTGTAGAGATTCTATATGTGTCTTAGCAGGTTTCATCTCTTTATTTTTCAGCTTGTATTTCTCTTTAGTCTCATGTTTAGGTTGCTTATTTTTTAATTTGGGCTTCTTTTCTGTAGCCACATCTAATGAGTCTTTTTTAGTAAAAATGTCATCATTTGTATGTGCTTGTGAATTTGGTTTCTCTTTTGTCTCCTTTGTTTCAACAATAGCTATAGATGTGAAACTCCATTCACACATCAATATTGGATTCTCTCTAATGTCTTCTCCTTCTCTACATCTATCATGACTAACATTTAATGTCTCCTCAATTTCTAAAATCCGAGCCTCCTTGATGTCTTGTCTCTCAAGTGAATTGTTGTCAAGTTCAAAATTTTCACACCAAAGTCTAATTTCTTTTGTTGTCCACTTCTCATCGTCAAAGCTTGTGTTACTACCACTCTTAGCCATGGATGCCCTGCCATGGTTTGTGTTATTGAGATCCCAATATCATTTGTTGTGCTACAAGAACTCTCATCAAGGTCATCTAGACTCTTGTGTTTATTGTTGCCTACCAAATTATTATCACTCTTCATATTTGTAAAATTTGTAAAATACATAGCCTTTTGGATCTTTGTAGGAAGATGTCTATAACCTACATAATTGGCATTTATATCTTCTTGTATTGAATTTTGAAATTTCACCGTAGGAGCTTCTCTACGAATGAAAGTGGGACGTAGAGGTTTGTCAACATACCCAACAATTGTTCTTTGTGTGTGATTGTTTTGATTATTGACATTGGATCTTGAATTGCTTGCCTCACTATTTTGTCTTCTGGGAGCATTTATATCATTGTGCATCATGTGGATCATTTGACCCATCATGTATTTCATTGCAATAATCTTGTTTTCTTTATCAACATTCATCTTTTATTAATAATTCCTAATGAGAACAATCTTTAGATTTTGTTGGCAGCTCCTCTCAAACAATTCTATAACCTTGAGATTTTGAATTTGCATCCAAAATATGAGACTTCTTCTCAATGTCTAGCTCCACTTCACTTTTTGCTTGATCCAACTCGTCTCTTAGAGGTTCAACATCTAATGAAGTATCATTGTCAGTGCCATTTGTATAAAATTCCTCTTATAAAATGTAGATGGAGAGGGAGAGGCAGAGGTGACATCTTCTTCAAACAAGTTACCGTGGCTGTGAGATGGAATAGAATTAGCGTGCTAAACATTTTTCTTTAATTGGATCTACAAAAATATCTTTAGCAAGTGACAACTTTGTAAAAACTAGTAAACTATATTTTCTTTGCTTCTTTTGGTGATAATTACCTTCTTTATTTCCTTCGGCGGCTTCACCACATGCTTTGTCTTCCACAACCTTGTGATCTTTTTCCTTTAGTGACAATTATTATCTTTGGCACCTAATTCCTTTGGGGGATTTTAAATTATCATGATCCTTCTTTATTCCATCACCCTTGGTTCCTACTTCCTTTTTAGTGATAGCACTTGCTTCAATCTACGATGGCTTTGATTTTAATGATTCCAATTTTCCTTTTGTGAATTATCCTTGGTGGTAAATATGCAACCTACTATCTTCTTTCACAAAATTATCTCTGCTCAAACTTTTGTTGGAGGAGGCAGCTTTACTAAGTCTCTTGCAACTTTTCTCTCTTTCGGTGGTATTTAAAGACACATAATCTCCTTTTCCCTTTGGTGGATTGTCCTTGCTTGGCAGCTGAAAAGTCTCTTTTCACTTTGACCTTTGGCTGTGACTTCTCAACTATAGTGTTTCCCATTTGAGATTATTGCAACGATTTAGTTTGAGTTCGAAAGGAAATAAAAAGAGCAATGGAAAGTACTAATAAAGAGCAATTGTTTGAAGGAAAGAGATTACCAAATAAGTTGAAGTAGCCAAACCAAGCACCACCAAAGCAAGAGAGACACAAGAATTTGTTAAGGGGAAAAAACAAGAAAAAACCCCAATATTATGAATGGAGGCAAAATGCCTAAAGAATAATACAAAGAGAGAGAGCTTCAGCCTTAGCTTGCTTGCATGAGTCTTGAAGAATGAGATGAGAGGCACCTCAATAAGTAGAGGTGAGAAGAAGGAGTTAGAATGTAACTCCCAACTCAATGAATGCCACCATTCATCTATGTGTGTGCAAAGTGTCACCTCTTAAGGAGGTGGTTACAAATATTCCTTAATAAAGGAATTAAAAATAAGCCATCCTCACACATGTGTGAGATGACAAAAAGGACAAAAGACTTGTAGGGATTCCTTTGGAATATTCCTACAAGTTAATAAATAATTACAATTAAAGAATAACCTTTACCAAGTAAAGATTAATCTTCTAACATCCCCCCTTAAGCTTTACTTGGGGAGGTTACATCAAACCCTTCAATGGGTTGTAATCCAAGATTTTTACAATGGAAGAGAAATTTATCTTTACAAAGAGCTTTGGTGAGAATATCTGCAACTTGATCTTCACCTTTACAATACAAAAGAGAAATTTGCTTGTCTTCAATTTGCTCTCTAATGAAATGATGTTGAAGAGCAATGTGCTTGGTCCTTGCATGAAAAATTGGATTCTTTGCCAAAGCAATAGCACTTTGATTATCACAATATAAAGGAGTAGGATCCTTTGAGGTAGACCCAAGTCTTCAAGTAATCTTCTTAACCATAATGCTTCTTTAGATGCATTTGTACAACCTTTATATTCAGCTTCTGTAGAACAAAGAGAAGTAGATTGTTGTTTCTTACTATTCGATGAGATTGCACCTGATCCAACAAAGAAACAATAACCACAAGTGGATCTCCCATCATTGGGACCACCTCCTAAATCTAAATCAGTATAACCTTTTATAGAAAAATCACAATTTGAATCGTAAAAGAGACCAAGATTAAGAGTGCCTTTAACATATCTTAAAATTCTTTTTGCAACTTTAAAATGAGTTTTTGTGGTTTAGACATAAATCTAGAAACCAATCCAACACTTTAGGTGTTTTCCAATTTTGCATAAAAATAATAATGTAATAGGCCCAAATCACTCATTTGAAATTGTTGATTGAGTTGAGACTTAACATCACTAAGCAAAATGTTAGAACTAGAAGTGACAATTAAATCATCAACATATAAAATAATAATCACAATATCATTTCACTATGCTTAATATATAAATTTGGATCATTTTTACTTTTAATGAAACCATGAGATAGAAAGAAAGGATAACCCAAATTATAAAATGTCAATATATCTAGACATAGCAATAATAGTTCTAGGTTTCCTCTCACTACACCATTTGTTGTAATGTAAAGGGAAATTGTGTCAAGATTAATAATAAAGGACTTTGAAAATTAGTCCTAAAGATGGTTTTTAAAAAAACCCATAGTTCCTTAGTAAAAAAAAATCAATATCAATAGTCCTAATAATGGTATAAAAACCATATTGCCTTCAAAAAAAAATAATGAAACATAAAAGTTTCAAGAACTTGATCCCCATCAATTAAGAAAATAGATCTAAGTTCAACATAAATAAGTAAGTGCATACCATCAAAGTGGATGGAAATATTTTCCATGGGTCCCAAAAAAAAACTCCAATGAGACTTGATAAAATATATGATTCATTATAGATAGGGCTCCCTATGCAACATTACTGCAAATGTGACTAGCACAAAAATTATATGTAAAGGCTCCATTGAGACTTGATAAAGTGATTAACTTGCAAAACATATATAGATGGAATAAATCCATCAAGAAGGCAAATACTCCAATGAGCTTTTAATTTTCAAAAATATATAGATGAAATAAATCCATCAAAAAGACAAATTGACCAATAAGGCCCAATATCAAATTAATGAGACACAATAAAATATCAAATTCCCTTTTTCAAAACAACATAATTGTAGTTGAGAAGGAAACACTAGATTTGTTTTAAATATTGTAATAGATCAAGACTTAGGTAGAGAGAATGATAATTTCTCAAGCCACAAATCAATCCACCTTAAGTTATAAATAATAATAATAATAATATTTAAAAAAATTGTGATGGAATAATGGGAAATGCATGCTATGAAGAGAATAATTATTAAGTATAAATAAGTCATTTAAGATGATATTCATGCATTCATGACTACATGAATATCCCCTTTTCATATTCCAAATATAATTGAGTAAAAACAAGTACACTATTATTGGGTTGATCAAGTCCAATAATAAAATACTTGTGAAGTTATTTAAAAAATAAACTATTTATGTGAAGTAACATGTTGAGATGCACTTGAATCATTAACCCATTCAAAAGGTTTAGAAACATTAAAACTACATGTAAAAGCACGTCTAGATTGATTACCATTGTTATGAAACTGTTGATTATTTTGATTCATATGTTTTTTCTCATTTTTCTTTTTAAAACAAGTATTTTGCCAATGACCATCCTTATTGCAATAAGTGCAATGTGGTCTCTTAGAAGAGTTAAACTCTCTAGGATCATTGCCATTATTATAATGAGGTTTAAAATTTTGCTTATGATTAGATAAGAAAGCATGTTCATTAGACTTAAGAGTACCAAACTGAATTAACTTAGCCTCTTCTTGTCTTAATAAATCACGAAAAATATCATAAGTTAACTGAGTAGCTAAAGAAGGAATAGCTAATTGAGCATGAATATTAGTAATGAATTGCTGAAATTGTCTAGGAAGACACTTTTTAAGAATAAGATGAATTAATCTAAGATTATCTAATTTAACTCCTAAACCATCCAATTGACTATTTAAAGCATCAAATTTCAATAAAAATTCATCCATAGATTTAAAATCAGAATACCTCAAATCTTCAAGTTGATCTTGAATTTGAATTTTTCTTGATTCATTTGTACTATCATAAATTGTTTTGAGTTTGTCCCATGCTTCATAGGCAGTTGTACATGTCCCAATGTGAACATAAAGTTCAGGGTGACATGGAGATACCTATGAGGCCAAGGGCTTCTTCATTTTTGAGATTCCATTTTTCGATTTCATCTTTGGATGCAGATGAACCTGGTTTAGATTTAAGATCTGTAGCTACATCTAAAAGATGTTTAAACCGAAAAATAAAGCATATATGAGTTTTCCAAGAATGATAGTTAGAAGAATTTAATTTAATTTCAGGAATTAAAGTTGACATGATTGCCAAAAATAAAAAATCACAACTTTATGAGAAAAATAATAAGTATTGTAAATATTTGCTTACAAAAAAAAATACCACTTTTGATTAAAAACAATCTCCTTTTAGTTAGAGAAAAAATAAATATCTTATATTTGTAAAATAATCAATCTAAAAAGATATATAATTAAATAATATCAATATAAATTAGATTTTAAAAAAAATTAATTGATTTAAATATAAAATTAAATTAAGAATATAAATTATGAAAAATTACTAAAGTTATATAATATTAATTTAAAACTAATAAATAAAACTACATTAAAGTTTTAAAGTTATAAACTAATAAATATGAAATGAAAGATTTAAAAGATTAAACTTTTTTTAAAACCTTAAAAATAGGAAGATTCTTTAAAAAGAGGAAAAACACATTTTTCATAAAAAGAAACTTTTACCTCCTACGTGGGAGGGAAAGATTTTTCATTTAAAATGAAATCTTTTTTAAAACAAAAGAGATTTTACCTCTTTTCCCTCTGCTTTTTTGAAAGGAAATAGAAAAGAGGCAAGTAAGAGGTGAAGTGTGAGGAGAAGCAACAGCAAGGGTTTTGAGAGACGAAGCAGCAGGCCAGAGGGGATATTTAGCAGCTTTTTCGAAGCAGCAGGCCAGAGGGGATATTTAGCAGCTTTTTCAAGGGCCAAGATTACAACAAAAAGCCATGGTTCGAGCAACAGAGGGGCAAGGGCTGCAAAAGTTTTTTTATTTGAATTTATTATTTACTGTATGAATAAAAATTTGGGTTTTAGATATTTATTTATTATTTAAAAAAAAACTTCTGTAAGAACGTGTCAAGTTTGAAAAAGAAAGATTTATTTGATTTATTTGAAAAGATTTCTAAACTAGGGTTAGAGCTTAAAAAAAAATTGATTTTTTTACAGAAATTCGAACATGCAAAGATGCAAATATGTAGAATATAGAGATTTTTTTTTTAGAGATTTGCAAAAAGCAGATTAGTCTTTTTTTAAAAAAATAAAATAAAATTGGAACTAGGGTTAGATCCGTAAAAAAAAAAATTATTTACAGAAATTGATTTTTTTTACAGAAATTTGAACATGCAAATTATGACATACAGAAATAAAAAAAATTAAAAAAGACTGAACTATAATCCTTTATTTGAGGGTTTCTAAAAATCTGCAAAAAAATAAACATGCATGCAAATTATAATGGATTTTTTTTACAGATCTAATATACAGATTTGCAAAAAAAATAGATTAGCTTTTTTCTAAAAAGAATTTTTGAACTAGAGTTACAGCCCCTAAAAAAATTGATTTTTTACAAAAATTTTAATATGCAAAAAATGGATTTTTAAATTTTTCTGCAAAAATAAATAAATAAATCATGCATGCAAAATATATTGCACAAATTTGAAATTTGAAAAACTTAGAAATATTTAGATAAGAAATCCTGCACAATGGTTAGAAAAATATATCAAACAAAAAACAAGATTAGACTTTTGGCTCTTCTCTTTTTCTCTTTGAGTGCCTCCAATGGTGTGTTGAAAAATCTGGTAAACCTTCAACAATGTAGCTCACAAAATATTAGTAATACCAAGCTCTGATACCATGAAAGGAAATAAAAAAGAGCAATGGAAAGTACTAATAAAGAGCAATTGTTTGAAGGAAAGAGATTACCAAATAAGTTGAAGTAGCCAAACCAAGCACCACCAAAGCAAGAGAGACACAAGAATTTGTTAAGGGGAAAAAGCAAGAAAAAACCCCAATATTATGAATGGAGGCAAAATGCCTAAAGAATAATACAAAGAGAGAGAGCTTCAGCCTTAGCTTGCTTGCATGAGTCTTGAAGAATGAGAGGAGAGGCACCTCAATAAGTAGAGGTGAGAAGAAGGAGTTAGAATGTAACTCCCAACTCAATGAATGCCACCATTCATCTATGTGTGTGCAAAGTGTCACCTCTTAAGGAGGTGGTTACAAATATTCCTTAATAAAGGAATTAAAAAATAAGCCATCCTCACACATGTGTGAGATGACAAAAAGGACAAAAGACTTGTAGGGATTCCTTTGGAATATTCCTACAAGTTAATAAATAATTACAATTAAAGAATAACCTTTACCAAGTAAAGATTAATCTTCTAACAAGTTCTGACGGATCTCTTATTTTGTCCATAATTCAATGGTGTATGGTGTTGCTTTCAACGATTTCAAATGCTATAGATGGCTCGCTAGATTGTCGTAGACTTGCTGATCTCCTTTACTTTTACAATTATTATTATTATTATTATTTTTTTTTGCGGCTTCTATTTCTTTCTAGCTAAAATTTGACTTTCGTAGTGGCATAGAGGTCTTCACGGCTTCTCTTTCACGGGTTGGCAAGATCCAACTTTAATACCATTTGTAATGCCCCCCTTTTTATTTCTTTAGTTTCAAACCCTAGCACACATAATATAAAATTTTTCGCAATTGATTATTAATAAGAATTTTTGATTTCTAACTTATAGGTTTAATAATTATTGTTAAAATTAAATTTATTAAATTGTTTTGGATACTCAAAACTTTGTCCAAATTTATATCAGATTTTATCTTTTGTTGTATTGTTGATTTCCTTTAGGTTTGTGATAGTTTATTATAATGGGTGCAACTTCTAATTTGCTTGAGTGAAGGGGTTTTTGTCCTTTATTTTCTAACCTAGAGGCATTTCGTCCTTAGGTTGGTTGAACCGTAGTTCTTGCTCCACAAGTAGTTGTAATCAAATATAAAGTGAATTCTCCATGATATCCTTCTCCTTTGCTTGGTCTTCTTTAAATGCCTTATTCCCTCCAAGAGTCACAACTATTCAGACGTCTCTTGATAAACATTAATTATAATTCCTTTTTATTACATTACTTAATTCTTTTTGGGAGTAGCTTTAATCCCTTTAACTTTTGTGATTGTTTTCACCCTTTGAACTCAGATAGATTACAACTTGTTGTGTCTTTCTTATTCTGTGATTGTAGATGATGTGGATTGGATAATGGTCTTGATTGTTATTCATACTATATTGTAATGCCCCCTTCTCGTCAGTAATCAGTTTAGTTGCTCATCAACCTATTCCGGAGGCCCGTAGGCTCGTTGAGAGGAAATTAGGGTTTCCATGTTTGGAGGTTCAGTGGCATTTCTTGGTGTTTACTATTTTTAGTAAATACTATGTTTGGAAGTGGTCCTTTTGGCAGTGCTTCAATTTGTTCTTATTTTTTGTTGGAGTAGTTGATATTTTTGGTATTGTTTCCAAAATACAGTTTTTGATGGCAATATTTAATACAAGGCAAATAATATTATGTTTCTTTATTGACCCCCCCTTGGCCTAAGGAATTAACTTTATGTTGTTTTAAAAGAGGGTCTTGAAGGGGTACGCCTTCATGAAGAAGATTATTATTTTTTAATAAAGTTTTATGTTGCCATGAAATGGGACGCCACCCTTGGGGAATTATGAAATTTGGAAATTTGAAGAGTTTCTTCTGTGACTGTTGGCGTGCCTTGAAGGGAAATTGAAGAGTTTTCTTCTTCTCTATAAAAACGAAGCTTTGCTCCAGCATTTGGTATCCATTGTTAATTGCTAAAGTTATGCTGTTGAAATGACATTGTGATTATTTCTTCGAGGGATGCTTACCTTCTAGATTCCAATCAATTTCGTGTTTGAAAGACAACACCTAATTGGTTTTTATTGCTGCTTCTCATCCAGACTAGCAGATTGAGCCTATTGTTGAAGAATTTTGGAGTTTATTATCATTTTCAAGTTGCT
Organism: Sequoia sempervirens; assembly: GCA_007258455.2. Classification (NCBI taxonomy): domain Eukaryota; kingdom Viridiplantae; phylum Streptophyta; class Pinopsida; order Cupressales; family Cupressaceae; genus Sequoia; species Sequoia sempervirens. The sequence goes on from VDFB02389521.1 coordinate 33,111, forward strand.
GGTTTCAACACAGCTGAAGGATGTTTTTATTTCTAGCTTCATGGGTGAATTTTATTTTGTTTTGGGCATTTGCTAATATCATTCCTATGGCCAAGGCGACCCTCCTCAGCAATTTTTTAGATTTTATTTTGAAGTTGGTGAATTTATCTTGCAAAATCGCCCTAGCTTGGGGCCATACCATTTAAGGAGCATTTTCGAGCCAATAAATTAATGCTGGTCTTTTGTGGCTGTTTCTTTATCTTGGCTTGGGCGCCCATCCTCCAGTTGACCATTGCATTTGATTTCATTCAAATCGGAGGTAATTTGATGAAGTTATAAGCATTTCATGGTGTTTTCTGTTTGCTGATCAGAATTTCCAGAGCTCAGATTTTATATCAGATTGCATTAGTATTTTTTTTTGGCCTTTACTTCATTATTTGAGGGATAAACATTGTAAAGCATTCATTCTTTACATTTTAGCATTATTCTCTATTATTGTAATACTTGTAATTTGCAGGTTCCTTGATTGTAAGGTTGAGATTTAGTAGTACTAATCCAACCATTGTTATTGCTGCAATTACTTGTTAAAATTTCACATTAAGTACCTCTGGATGGTTTACCGCCAGTGTGGAGAATGAATGTTAATCTCTCTTGTACCCACTGTCAAGTGGTGAATTCCCACTCATGAGTGGATGCCTGCTGCAACGGATGAATTAGTTAGTTTGAAAATTCTATGGCTGGTTATCCGCCTAAGTTTCTTTCATTTTGTAATAAGTACTCCGCCATATGTTAGCACCTTGCCTTCAAAAGAATCTTGAGTGCACATTCTTGGTGTGGAGTTTATCTTCCATTTCTAGTTGTTTCAGTTTCAGTATTGAGTTATTGATCCTAGGATCCTTTGACCATATGCTTGCCCCTCTTCCTTAAGTGGTTTTAGGGCGCATTCTTGGTTAGAGTAGATTTGATAGAGGTTTGGTTTTGGCGCCAACGCTAATCAAATTGGCCAAGTGTTGGTTATTGTGTGTAAAAACTGTGGCAAAAAATTGGTTAGCATATTTCATATATTCATTTGCTTTGCAAATCCTATGATGAATGATGTGTCCAAATTTTGGACCAAGTTGCCTTTGTTACTATATATCATTGGCAATCATCTCTCTTAGAATTGCTCCTAGGAATGATGTGATAGGCCAAATTTAGATTTGACCACTCTTTGTATTGAATTGTTTACTTTCTCACCAATCTAGGGGTATTGTAATGGGTGGTGGTCTCTACAGCTTCTTTCAAATTTCTTGCATTCTCTATTATTAGAATAGTAAGTACAAAAGGCCTCACATATCTACTGAATATCGTCGAGGAATTCATCCTCATGAAGTTGAATACAATGAAACTCAAGAAGTAAAGAATTGTGACAAATGTTTAGTTGTTGTAGAGGACAAGGTAGAGCTTCATAGTTCATATAACCATTTGCTTGTGTAAATACCTTTGTGGTTTTGTTTTGTAAATCTTCCATACAACAATTGACACTTTTTACACTAGTTTGCTAGTCGCTCTTTCTGATTCTCCTTACAATCCATTTACTTCTCCTCCTATAGAAGCATTGCTTTAGTTCACTATTTTTCTTCCAAATATGTGTAGCAATTAATGGAGTGAAAATATTTTCATGTCTGTAGGTTACAAATCATCAAGTCAATTTATCTCTTAGCATTTGCAACTTCATTTTGAAAAATGGACATTACAATCTCCTAGTTTTGATCCTTGCTCTGTTGCTACTCTCAATCTTTTGGATCTCTTCACCCCTATTCCCCAACTACATTCAATATCTTGAAATTCTGATCCATAGTTTTTTCACTTCCTTGACCTTTGGAGTTCTTCCTCCTAGTGTATCTCTTGCATTGGGTATTCCAAAGTCTCGATCTCCACTAACCTATCAATTCTTTCTTCCCTCTTTACAATTCCTCCCATTATAGCAAGTATCTCATTTTCTTGATCCTTGCTCTCTCATCATGCATTCCTTCTTGGACCTACATAGTTTTCTATGCCTTCCTTCCTCTTGTGAGGTTTCTTGACTATCGATTCCTTGGTCTCCTTGTCATCTTAAAAATGCTTAGCATGCAAATTCTCAGACCCTCGACTTTGGAACTTCAGAGTATCTTTTCCTTGTCCGCTCCCTTTGGTAAGCAAATCCCTAGATCCCCATAATTTGAAAACATGAAACCCCACTTGTCACCATGCACGACCAAGGAAGGCATTAATAGCCTCAAATGAATTGACTAAGACGAGAAGATTCCTCAACTCGTTTTAGCACATGTTGGCCCCTCAAGGACATGATTTATTTACAAATGGACATGGTTGCTGATTTAGGGGCATGGTTTTAGGTTCTAGTGCCATGTGATTGCGATGCTAGTAGGTGAGGGTGACTTGTACGCTTGCAAACGATTCTTTCTCTCTCTCCAAGATCACTCAAGGATGTTGCAACGACCTATATATGTAGTTTTCATTTTGAGAAAAGTTGTGGATGAAAAGGTTGTAGAACATAGAAGAGTTGCAAATTGCTGTTTTGACATCTTGTTGTAGGCCAAGCACATTTTGATTGATTTTTTTTTGGTTTTCTCCCATGTGATGTAATATGAACCTCTAATCGTTAAGGGATGATCTTTTAATGTTCAGATTTGGAATCAATTTGAATGTCTCCATGAGCATTGTGGGAGCTTTTGATGCCTTTGTTTATCATCTTGGTCACATTATTTGAATGTTGCTCTTGAATAGTTTGTTAGCTAGAAGACTGTAAAAATCCTTGCAAAGCTTTTGTAAGGCACTCATCTACTTGCTTTTGTATTTCCACTTACTTTCAATATACATGCTTAGAGCCTAGCTTATGTGTGGCATTGTGAGGCACAACCCTTGTCATCTTCATTAAGGTGCCTTTTATTGGATTACATGCATGCTACTCTTTGATTTTGAAATATAAACTCAATTGCCCTTGCTGGATAAAGGTACCTATCTACTACATGCACAACCTTTCATCACCTCATCTCATTTGAAACAACAAGGTATACATCTTTTAACAAACATAGTGTTAATAGCTCTACCAACATTGTACATTCTCAATAATTTCTGTAAGCTTTAAGTGAGATATGCATTGTTGTTTTCTTTAAATCCATGTATGAGTGTATGCTAAAAGGTGAATATCATTAGGGGTTAGCAAGAAAATATCTTTGGGATCCTCACATGGTAATTTATTTTCCTAATAGAGGTGTGAAGTCCTTTTGTTAGCAAACTAACATATAGGTGCTTGGTGACAGCCAACTTAGAGTTTTTTATGCAATGGGTATCGTTTGTTGAGAGGTCCATTCTCATGTTATATTCCTCTTTGATTGTAATTGAGACAAAGAGGGATCCATTAGTGTGAGAATAGACAAATTAATTCCATAAATTGTATGTGTGCCTAAACCTTTGCGAAATAGAGCTTTATAGAGTTTTGAAGTACACTAGCAACCCTAACGACTATAGAAGCCACTATGGAGTTCCTTCTTGGTGAACCATTGGAAAAATTTATTAAAATACCATCATTGACATGTAGTCCATGATGAAGTGGACGGCCCAACCTCTCTTACCCCTCATGAGAAAACCCCATGAAATGCTCAAAATCACCTTATGCAATAATAAGCTTGCAACGAGAAGCCTTTTTCCTATTTGAATGGTGACTACTCCACTAGAGAAAGGGAAGGGTAATGGATGGTGTTAGTCATAATAAGGTTCAATACCATGATGTTTGAGAATGTCATGCATAGGAGACTATGCATGTCCAAGCATTAGAACTTGCAAATAAGAATGAGCAAAACACAAATATTAATGTTTGAGCTTGTTTGAACATCATTGGCAAGCTGTTAACCATGAATGTTAAAGGACGAGGGTGTATGCCATCATCAATACTAGGTGCTAGGAGAATACACCACACAAGTCACTACAAAAAATTTCATTGCCTCCTAATGAAACACACCTAACCCTTTCTAGATTCTTCAATTTTCAACAAGGACGAGAGCACAAAATGGTATTTTAATGCACATTTAAGTATGACATCACACATTTGTGAGATTCTATTACTCATGATGTTGTACCATTTGACATTTGTGACGTTCTATTTGGCAAGCCTTACTTGTATGGCCAAGATGCTATCTACAAAGCTAAGCCACAATATTGATCTGTCAAGGTTGATAATTGTATCTATTACATTCTAAAGCTCTCATTGAAGTTGACATGCCATTGTGTGCAATTGTGTAGAAATATGGTCTCTTATAGACAAAAAGTTTGTACCACTCATGGTTTGCATAGAGAGCACACACTTATAACTCAAACTATGACAATAGCTTATGGCCTTGGTACAACAAGAAAAATATGCCTTTATGAAGCCCAAAATTTCTCATATTATCTTCTCAAGTATCAAAATTATATCATTTTAGATCTCCACTATTAAAAAACCTTGTTATTCGTGAACTGGTTTGGAGAAGGATAAGATGTTGAAACGATTATGGGAGCTCATCTACTAAGGAAGATATGGTCAAGTTCCTTATCATGCTTGTCCAATTGTTCTTGCACTAGAGAGGGATGGTTTGTGGTGTCTTTGCATTGATTACCTTGTCCTTATCAAGACATCAAGAAAAGTGGGTATCCCCGACCTTGCATTTGATGATGTTTTGGACCAGCTCTGAGATTCACTATATTTCAACAAGATCAATCTCAAGTCTAGTTACCTCTAAGTTCTAGTTGACATTGAGGTTATTTAGAAGATTGCATTAAAGACAAAGCGAGGTTGGTAATGCTCTTTGTTTGATCAATGCACATGTAACCTTCATGTGGCTCATGACTGATATCATGCAATCCTTTTCCAAAACATTTTATCAATGCCTACTTAGTTGACATTCTCATTTATAGCTTGATATGCTCTTCATAGAATTGGAATCGAGGATCCTTATCAAAAATTACTTCCTTCATTTGATCAAGTATGTTATCAAAAGTTTCATAAATCTTTCCAAGGCTAGGAGAGTTTGTATTTGCATACTTAATGACCCCCAATATAGGTGATATGATAGAACAAATATATTTGCAAGCAACATTTAAAAATTACAAGACATTAACAATATTAAAAATTAAAACAAAGTACAAACATATTAAATAAAAATTTCTTAATTGATATTGGACCACCAAGCGTCATCAAGTACTCTGTTTCACCTTCCCTTCTTCTGACATTGATTCAACCTACTTTTTCTTCTCTTAACAAATTGCCATGGATTGTAGAACGTCTTGTACCTCCAACATCCTCTCTAGTAAAATAAAATAGCTAGCATTCTAGTCTCAATTGGTTTGAGGAATTCTTTCTTTGAATAAGATTGGAATAATGCAAGTGACGTGTGATGGTTACACACAAACATTTATATGTCTCTAGCTTCAGCTGTTGTGTTCTTAACCTAACCTATTTTTCTGTTGTCTTTTGAAGCATTATTCAAAGCATGTACACAACATGGAGTATAAAAAATATGTTTGTAATGCTCTCAACAATCAAACTAGCTAACTCACAAACACAAGTTGAATCTTCACAACTTGCACAACATTAGAAGACCAAACCTCCTCTATGGCTTGCTTTAAAAGGTCAAACTGGCGATCAATATCCTTACGTTTTCAGAGCAATCAGTTGATCAAAGAATGTATGAAGCAATAGGACATGTAACTATAATATAAATGAGTGGTTGATGTTGAATATTAATCCATCCATCCATGAAAATGGAACAGCCACTCCTAATCCATGTCTATCTCATCTCCTCCATCAATATGTTAACCTTGAATATTGTTTGTTGAGGAGGGAGGTATTCAATCTGTGTTCTCTAGGGGGAACATAAGAGGGACATCCATTGAAATAAGGAGACCTTGCCAAATGAAAGTGGATGGCATGGGAAAAAAAAAAATTGGTCATTGAATCAGCAACTTGCTCATGTTTTACTTTTTGCAAATTCAACAATCCTACTATTGTAATTTTCTCACCTGTAGTAAACTTGCCTTCCTCTTCCCTCTATCATAACCCTCTCCAACTAATATATTGCAATACTCGTCAATAGATGGCAATGGTGTGGATGGACATTTCTTAGTAGTTCTAGTAGGTTTTGTCTCATTCCTCCCAACCAACTTTGCCATTACAACCCACAATTCCGATGATATATCATCACAAACTCTAATCCTATGTCCACTCTCACTCAAAAAATGGTGCACAACCAATCAGTTTTGTAACATGACACAACTAGTGCTTGCTGCCACCTATATTTTTATCCTTATTAGTGCTTAAATTGGTGGGAAATTGTAGCAAGGGCTTTTTGGGGTTGAAAGGGCCTTTTGCAATGTGCTAAAGAGGGGATGAAGGGCATGCAAAACGGTCTTGTGTTGTTCCAATAGAACTTGTGTTTGGATTTTAGAAGAACGATAACCTCCAACTCTTCTTTCAACTTCCTTTTTGTTTACTTCTTCACTACCCAGCTCCTTGTCATCATAGTTGCTAGTGCTCATTTTTAATGTGAAGGATGTTTAAGAGGTTTGTATTGTTGTAGAATTGTGGTTTTGATGTTTTTGTGGTAGGCAAATAAAAAAAGAAAGTTACAAATTCATTCCTTAACAGGCTGACTATTATGTATATAAAAAAACTGCTCAAATATCTTAATAGCTGAAGATCAGAAAATGGCAAATATAGTTTTACAGAGGTGGCGACACCTCTCTAAAACTTGTACGGTATCCAACAACAACAACTATGAACTTATTAATAAAATGTGAAATGATCAAAATCGATTGCGACAACCTCATTTGTCATTTTATGGTTGAATAAGGGACGTGGGAGGGTTTGTGGGATCCCTACATCCCTTATAATTTTTGTTTTGATATGTCTTGAATGATTTTTTTAAAACATTATAAAAACTTCGCTTGCTGTTGGGGATGTCTAGCCATCCTTGGGATGGTTGAGGCACGTTTCAAGTGTGTACCTGACTGCCTTTGGGATGGCCAACTATCCCCTAGGTGTTTCTTGTTTTGAATTGTGATTTGACAACATGTTTGAGTTTTGGAGAATTTTGGGGATAGCTTGGGGACGTCCCCTATTGTCCCGCCGTGCCTGAAATGCCATTGGGGATGGGGATGCATCCTTGTGGAACACAATTATTCAATAATGGCAGCTGGAAATCTTAGCAGCTACTTACACCATTCAAGGTGTATAAACTGTTTATAAAAGCTTTAGAGTTGAATGATCAAAATGTTGCAGGTCTGATGCTTGTATAGGAAAAAGACTAATTTACTATGATATTACTTTGCTATATTGTCAATAATTTTGCAATATACTGCTAAAAATTTTGGTCAAAATTGTGGTCAAAGATATTTTTAAAACTCAATTTTTTCAGGAAAATGTTGGAAACCCTGCTGAGAAGAGATATGTCAGAATATATTGCGATATTTTAAAGTTAATTGCTTCTATGCTTTCAACAACACCAAGCCCAGTCTCTGCAATTGGATACCCATGCATTATGCAATGGTTTTCTAGAAATGTGGAATGATCTGAGCACATCAGGGTCGGATTTGCAGCTTCATGCACACTCCTTATGAGATTCACAAAATATCATCATTGCTACTTTGTAGCATGTGCAAATCATGGTGCAAAGTTCACACCACTTCTTTGTGTTCCACATGCACTTTGAGACAAATCCGAGGCACCAAAGAGGTACACGCTTAAGGCACATGATCAATGGCATCTTTGATATTCAGAGAGTTTATGGAATAGAAATCTGTAGGTCAAGGATCAATTTGGGCAGCTGAATCAATTGACACACTACTGGCTTCTGGAAGTGAATTGTCTTGGAACTGTTCTTTATATTTTACAATAGTTATCTGCTCAATTTCTATTGGGTTGAGATTTGACAGACTCAGGTTTTTGTAATGCATTCTCAATGCCTCACAATCTATCTTTGTATTTGGCTCACAAGAATACAAAGTTTTGGTTTTTTAATCCCAGCATTGTCAAATATGTTTTTTATGTTGTTCTAAATGGATAGAAGAGCTTTATTTGCTAAACCCTATTTCCATTGAATGCATAGTAGTGTTTACACATTTGTTTTCCACAGTTAGATAGCATGTTCTATATGACTTGCTAATTGGTTTGTGTATTGTCTGCTAGTGAACCCAGGGCTCTATTTTGGAACCCTTTATGCTGTTATCAATTGAGCTCATCCCATCGGATGTGATTTAAGAATTTCTCATAATAACTGAGGTGGCTGAAATATTGAGACAAAACCTAAACAAGGAAACTACATTTTCTTGGGAAATGAAATTTATCAACTCAATGCTAATACTCCAAAATTTCTAGAATTCTCAAATCTATTACAACTTACAATAATTGAGTATCAGCACCCAATGCAATGTGCATAATTAATATACAATATAAAGATAAAAAAATCGAGATACATTTACACCACAGGGTCTATATGCTTCACAAGGAGATGATTTTGATTGTGTGCAAGTAGGATTTTATTGACACATACTGCAAAAAAAACATTAATGCTTGATAGCTTCACCAAGCCGCAGCAAAATAAAATGATCGACATCAATAATTGGAGTATGGAATTTATGGATAAAACTTTATACAGATCACATCTTATCCATAAAGAAAGGAGATGTTAAGATTTATAGAAGAATATAAATGCCAACAAAAGAAGAAACAATGGTAGCTACCTTTTGGCACTGAAAACTAGATTGATTTTTTTGGCAATAGATACAAGAGAATATGGAATGCTTTATGCAGGTTTCTTCTGATGGAAAGAAACACTACTAGAGGAAAAAGATGCAAATCCACTTTTTAACAAGATCACTCTTCAGAGTAGGTCGGTTCTTTTAGTTAGATTTACTAGATCATATTATATTTAGATCTCCTCATATTTGTGGGTAGAGGATCTCAAGGAGGTGGTGCTTCTTTAGATTTTATATTCTCGATGCAATAATATAAGTTTCAGGGTTCCTTAGAAGAGAGGGAAACTGTGCCAATTGGCCATTTCTATACTCTAATCTATAGAAAGATCACAATGAGATTAAGAAACCTCTAATAAAACACCATCAGAAGAAGTCGTTTTGATTTTTGACTCTTCCAATTACATGATGATACCAGAAACTCAGTAACCACAGAAAAATGACAGGTGGACCAGCCCCTTTTCCGAGCTTGATGGCCAAACCTCTCGGAGTCCTTAAAGATGAGTGGGGGAATGAATGATACTCTCTCGTGACAGAGCAGACAACTTAGGATTTATTTCTCCATAATGGATCCCTATCAGGCTGGATTTTTTGCATTGGTGTTTCTAGAGGCAATTGGTTTGGTTATATTCTTTTGTTAGTCCCCAGATCATGTTCAGTGATCTATGTTATTTTAGATATGATAATTGGGTTGAATGGTTGAGAATTCTCATGTCAGGTTTCTTGATTGTAACAGGTTCAAATGAATGTAATAAGTATTAACTTAATAAGCCCTAGGATTGCATTTCCCATTTTTTAAGTCAGGTGAAATTATTAACATATGGGTTTTGTATTTTTAAAAAGATTTATTGGAAGGTATCTGTGATGTTAAAAAATATTTTTTATAAGTTATTATTTGGATGTGGATATTGCAGAACAAGAATAGTGATGACTCCCATCTCAGGAACAACAATAATGTTATCCTCTATGGTAGGTTTGTTGATGCTTGATGGCCATACTCCCTAACCTATTTTGCGGGTCCATGACTATAATAGTCATCACATAACTCTAGTGCTTGACTAGCTTTTTAGAGCACGCCATAGCCCTACAAAAACAGTTTCTCTTTTTACTGTATATGCAGGGTAAGAAGAAGATGGTTTGTATGAGAAGCCCAAAGCATGCGCTACTAGTTCTTTGGCATTATGGTTCCAGTTACAAACTGGGGTTGAAAAAATTAGGTTGTAAAATCCTCAGTAAAATTTCTTTGAGTCCGATCTCCACTAAAGTTTAAGATATTAATTTAGAAATGACCTGAAACTAAGCTTTTATTGGATTTACACATGGGAAACAGCTGTATGCACTACTAGTTCTTTGGCATTCTAATATGGTTCCAGTTACAAACTGGGGTTGAAAAAGTTAGGTTGTAAAATCCTCAGTAAAATTTCTTTGATTCCAATCTCTACTAAAGTTTAAGATTTTAATTTATAAATGACCTGAAACTAAGCTCTTATTGGATTTACACTTGGGAAACAGCTGTATATTTAATCTCTATAAATCTAACAAAGAAGCCATAGTCCATCTTTGTATCCTAAATGGCCTTCTAATTTCTTTTTCTTTTACCTTCTGCATATTGAAGTACAGTCGTGATTTCTGTGGCAGCTTTTGTGGTCTTTTTATCTATATTCCAGTGAAGTTGATGCAGCCTACTTGTATGTGTGGCATTTAGTTATAAACTTTTTGTTGTCTCATGTGTTCTGATCAAGTACTACTTTTCTCTTCATTTATAGTATTGATGTCGATTATTTTAGTGATATTTTGAATTCAATGCAGGTGATGTAGGTTCCTTGGGATGGTGGGATTTATTCATAAATTATGGGTAAGCTTTCATTCCACTGTCTATTCCTTTGCTGAAATAAGCCTTGGACATGTTAATCTAATTTTTAATTGTTGGTTTTCATTTTACCTGGTTTTGTTGCTGGACTATAGAATTGCAGAGTGCTTTGCTTTTCTTGTGTGTACAAAGTGGTCCAATCCTTGCATCCATAGAGAGCATCAGTCTGGAGGAGCAAGCACATCCTCTATAAATAGGCAAGCTTCTTCCAGTGAAAACCAATATCAAGATGGCATTTGTGGCTTGCAGAACATTGGAGGGCACATTATGAAAATTCCTGTGGTCGTTTTTCAGATACTTCTTTGCATGCGTTTAGAGGTTAGATTTATCAAGTTCTGTATTCTAAATGATGAAATAATCAAATGGTTTTCAGGACATCCATTGTTTTCTGACAGCATTGGAGGTTTGATTTATCTTTATCTTTATTAATTTTCCCATGATTGCAATGAGGACATTTTGCAAGCGAATCTTTTTTAAAGGTCTCTGATCCTTTTAATTATTTTGTCTCAGGGTACACCCAAGACTGCTCGGCATATTCCTGTTCAAGTAATCTTTGCTCCGCTTTTCCTTGTCCAAGGTGTGGCTGTCCTATTTTCTTTGTCACGCTTTGTAGAAAAAATTGTACTTTTGCTACGCAGTGGGAACAATACAGCACTGGCTTTTAGGATTTTTGCAAAGTTCCGTGACTGCTTTGGCTTTCTGCATCACGGATCCAGGTACAAAGTAATTTCTAAAGAGCTGTCATTTCGATACACATGCTCACACACTCACTGATCCAAGGACTTGACATTGACTGAAAGCTGTAGTTCAATCATCAATGTTTTGGGATTTTCACTTCTCAGTGATGGCTGCAGGCTTTTGGGCTGGTGGTGTATTGATGAAGGTAGTAGAGAGGAGCAAGCTCGGCTTTTGCATGCCCAAAGTTCAGGGTGAGTTTTTTGGTTTTGTGAACATGCCTTTAACATTTAGTAGAACTATTGAGTTGAATCTGCATTCTTTCATTTTAGAGGTACAAGTTCTTTCTTTGGTTGCTCATCAGGCTTTGAACAACTTCTTTAATGTAGGAGACATTGAGATTGCTTGTGATATTTTTCCTAGATGTTAAGCATCCTCAGACTCTTGCATAAGGGGATACTTCAAGTTGAGTTTACAACTTGTGATTTGGATAAATTTGCTTCAAGGTGTGTTGTAAAAGGTGCATGCACATCACTTGTTTATATAGCCATACAGTCTGTTCCCTTATGTCATGCATATATATTTGTAAATATTGTCTGTAGTAATGCATCATAATCGCTAGGAGGTGTGGGTATGAGTTTAAGGACAGGAATGCAGAAGACAGTTTCATAATCAAGGGATGCGTGCAAATACATCTTAACTGTTATTAACATTGAACCGTAGATGTAAATGAGTTTGTTACTCTTAGCTGCCCACTATTAATTGATAGTCATCAGTTTAGATCTATGCTTTCCAAACTTGCTGTTCTCTGTATCCTGCTCTCCTTTTCATCAAAATCATACAGATGTTTCCTGCACACTTTCCAACTTTTCAACTCATTTTATTGTTTGAATGAGTGATAAATGGTTTGGTTGGGGTCAGTTGGCCTATAAACACATGGGGCATTTCATTTTTTAGTTTATTTTGTTTTTTCTAGCAAGAGACATACATTGAGATGCTTCCTGCACTTTTATCTGAACTGTCATTAACATCAAATTATAGATGAAAATTAGGCTGTTACATTTAGCTATCCTCTATTATTTGATAGTCATCATTGCAAATCTATACTGTCCAATCTTGCGTTTGGCTCTTGCTCTCCTTTTTCATCAAAATGGTTCAAATATTTGTTTCATGCTCCCCAAATTTCCATTTCATTTCATTGAATGAGTGAGAGGCTTGGTTGGGGTAATTCAACCAGTAAAGGCACAGGGCATTTCATTTTTCACTTTTTTTGCTGTTTTTCTACCAAGAGACGTCAGATATTTCCTGTACATGTCCTCATCTCTGTGATAAATATCCATCTCAAAAATGTGTACCCTCTCTCAAGGGTAAGTGTCTGGCTTTCATTATGATGTATGCATAACTTACACATAAAATATTTTAAGTTACTAAAGCACAGCTTGTTACTTCACATGTAATATTTTGGAAACCTGCACCTATTACATTTACTTTTGAATGCCTATTTAATAGAGCTTGCAAACTGCTAAATTCTCACAACGATGAAGGGAAAGGTTGGGATAAAAAAATGGGGGAGAAAGGATTACAAATGATTTAATGTTATTCTGGAAGCCTGCACCCAGAATACGATCCAAATTTCCAGCTTTCATTTTTGGGTCACTTCTTAATTGTCATGTCTTTATTTTAACTAAATTATTGTATTTAAACCTTAAGAAACAAAACCATTTTTTGGAGATCTTATATCTGCTAGTATCTTCTTTAAGTCTAGGGATACAACCCCACAAGTTTTTTCTGTCTATGGGCAAAGGATCTACTACTTGTGATAGCCCTTTGATGAAATAAATTGCAATAACAGAAGATGCAAGCAATGCCAACATTGGCATTAAACAACTAGGCTATATGTGGCCTGTAAATGATAAATATCTTGTAGACTGAAGTACGAGGCATTTGTGCTTTTTCTGATTTTGTTATATGTGATAACAAATCTATTAATCTTCAATGAATTGGTTATTCGGCTGCATTTTCATCATGGTGGATGGATATTTGTATATGGGAACTTTCTTTGATTGGTTCCTGTTCTGCAGATAACACAGATTTCCAATTTATGTGTATATGATATAATTTCCATGTTTTATGGTGGTGCTTGTAATAATTAAATAGAAGAATTTTAAGACCTTTTTTGATTAGCATTGGTGACATATTGATATTATTTGATTGTTGTAAAATATATTAGACAAGAATAATCTGGATGGGAGTTTACTAGAAGTTAAACTTGTTTTCTGTTGCTGGAGACATTTCTTGAATATGTTGACTGGTGCCCAACAAACAGTGACAAAAGTTGCAACAGATGTGGGAAGATCACCACAAATTTGAGTGATTTCTGTCTGCTTTTGAGAAGGGAAACTCCCTTGTAAGATGGGTTGGTTGTATTTTATTTACTTTTAACCAGAAAGTACGAAAGGAGTACAAACCTGCACTGAAAAAGAGAAAGGGAAATCAAAGAGAAATTCACAGAGGAATAAAAGCAGAGGAACACCTTGATAACTTTGAAAATGGAAAACATAAATGAATGGAATCTCCTCTCCAAATGCAAATGGTTGGTTGGTACCAAATCCCCAAGAAGCACAAAGTGTTTTCTATTTTTAAGTGTATTCAGGTAATACAAAGCTCACCTTTTGATTCCCAATAGCACAAAAAAAGCAAGATATGAATAAAATGAGCATAGCAGTGAAAATGGCACATGAACATAACCTATCTCTATTTGTAATCAGCATGCCAAATTTTGCAAAGAAAGATGGCATCCACTGTTGATAAATGTATTGAGTCCCACACATTAAAATGTCATTCCATTCACAAAGACAAAAACCATAAAAATAGTACAGCACTCAAGCTCTCTTCCAGAGCAGGGATAACCCTATTACATTCATTTCCCCATTTTTTATTACATTACATTGCCCAAGAAAATGGATAACTACCTCCAACCCTAACTTAACATTACATTTGTTTTCCCACTTTTTATTACTTTGCAATTCCCAAAAAAATGGATAACTACCTCCAACCCTAACTTAACTTCTAACCTCCATCAAAATCACCAATGGATTAGCTCATCATTTATGGTCTCCACACATATCTGGCACTTTGTGGATTTACAATGAAAGTTAGCAGCATCATATATTTTTTAAATAAAATAATGGGGATCTGTTAAGGGGACCCTATCCCAACAACTCTTAGACACAACTAAAATATTATTATTTATTGAAGTCACCGAAAGGACTCAAAGAATAAATATCATGTAACACAATAAAGCCTCACACAAGAGAGAAGCAATGAAAAATGCTATATGCCAATAATGTTATAATGCATACAAAATGAATAATGTACAAGAGAACCCTTGTATGCACAAGCAAGGGTGAGGCATAGGGCAACGTAGGGTTGTGACAAGTGTTATAATCATATGATTTGGGACACAAAAGTAAATGCCCTATGTAAAATTAACTAATTAGGTGTGAAAAAGTCCCAAAAGTGAAATCCATTAGGTAATATGTCCCATTCAGAACAACACTCTCCTATAAGTGCAATTTAGGAAGGAAAAATAAAAGAGCAAAAGACTCAAAGATGGGGTCTTGACAACAAGGCTTGATGAGGTAAACATGAACAAAGGGTTTCTCATAAATAGAGAAGAGGAGAAAACCCATAGGAAAAAACCCCTCAAAAGAGAGAAAACATGAAAAGAAACATGTATAAGTGAAGGAAGGAGGAGTCAAGATGACTCTCCAAGGACAACTTCCTTCACCCCAAGCATTGATTAAAAGTGAACATAATGAGCCATTGCCAAAGGCTTAGTGAAGGTGTTTGCAACCTGCTCCATAGTAGGCAAATACTCCAAGTTTAGAGCACCATCTTGGATTAGTTGTTGAATGAAGTGCATGTGGATCTCGATGTGGTTAGTTTTGTTGATGCTCCTCTAGGTTATGTAAAATGTGAATGGCACTCTAGTTATCACACCAAAGAGTACTGGGGTGATATAGAGGAAAGCCAAACTTCATCATCAATTAGCAAAACCAAAGAACCTCACGGTTGGCAAGAACCACATCTTGATATTTAGCCTTTGTAGATGATAATGCAATAGTTGTCTTGTTCTTGTATGACCATGAAATTAGACTAAAATTTAGGTAGTAGACAAAATCAAAATTAGACTTTTGATCATTGACATCACCAACCCAATTTGAGTTAGTGAAGCCCATAATTTGAGAAGCTTTTGATGTGTAGTGAATGTGAAAATGATGTGCCCTTGATATACCTCAAGATATGTTTTGCTACCTTACAATGATTGTCATGAGTTTCTTGAGAGAAACAGGAGCCAAGACCAATCACAAAGGAAATATTTGTTATTTTTTATTTTTTTATTTTTCTTTTTTAGACTACAGGAATCGGGTAGCCCCCCTATAAATTGCAGTGCGCTTGGTAAATTTTTTTCACGTGATGGGTGATACTGGCATGACACGCCCTCCATTACCATAGGGGCGGAGGGGAGACTAGACCTTGTGACGTCTTGCCTGCAATAGGATGCTTTAACCAATCGAGCTAGGCCCCTCACCCCACAAAGGAAATAATAGGACAATTATAAAAAATTGCCAACCAATTGCTTATACAATGTAGCATCAACTATGGGCATAATGCAACTAGTAGACAAAGTGACTAAAATGGAATGGGTGTAGGCTTGTAGTCAACCATGCCAAATCTTTGAAGCAAATCAAGAGCATACTTGTAACAAAAAATGGAAATTTCTGCAGAAGATTGAAGAGCCTTAAGACCAAGGAAGAAATGTGAAGCTTGAGATCAATCATATCAAACTGATTCATCAATACACATTGGACACCTTGGATCATGGAGGTGGAGCTACTTGTGAGAATCAAGTCATCCATATACAAAACACGTATCAAAAGATCCTCCCCATGCCTGTGTGTAAACAATTAGATCAAAATGGTAGTAGGAAAAAGTAGAAGCAAGCAAGAAGCTATCCATCTTCTTGTACCACATAGTGAACACTAAATCTTGCAAACAAGTCAAGAGTCTTGAACAAAACTTGGATGCTACTCCATATATATCTCTTTGTGAAGATCACTGTGTAAGAAGACACTCTTCAAATCCATTTGATAAATTGACCATCCTTTTGATGCAACAAGAGAAAGTACAAGACAAGTAGAATTCATTTTGGCAACAAGAGGAAAGAGACTCAGAATAATCAATGCCCTCAACGTATGAAAACCTCTTAGCCACAAGGCGTGCCTTGTACTTGTCAATGGATTCATTTATTGCATATTTGGGTTTGCACACTTGCATGCCATAAACCAACATTATTCCATTGGGAAGAGGTATAAGATGACATGTGATTATTCATCAAAGAAGAATAGTCCTTGGGCATAACATTGCCCCACTTTGGAATACCTGTGATATCTAAAAACCTTTGAGAATCATCTAAAAGTGCACAACTCAAAATATTGACACTTGATATTTGTGAACAAGTATGTCGAGAATTTGAAGGATCACTGACCAAAGGTCTAACCTCCTCAAGAGTAGGGTGGGTTGAACAGGATAAAGATTGTGGACCAAGAGGTGGTTCAAGACCATCATCATCATCATCATCCTCAAGAAGCAAAGTGTCCTTATGTAATGGAGTAGTAGGTAGTGAGGGAGGAGTGGGAGATGGTGTATCCATCTATGTGAAGCACTCATCAAATTGGACATTTTTTTAGAAGAAGACATCTTGAGTAATAGGATCAAACAACTTCAAAGGCTTTACATCCTTACAATAGCTAATGAAGATCAAAGGTTGACTCTTCATCTCCATAGCTTTACGCTAACTGTAACATCTAACATCTTACAGTTTACGGAAAAACAGTTATTTTACCAACTTTAGCCGAAAGGGAATTGAATTAACTAACAATCTAGGGTTTCCAATATAAAGAAAACATATTGAAGAGAGATTAACCGCTAGGGCATCAATAACAAACTCACATCTTTCTTTGTCTGATAACGAACTAGGGTTTCCAATTTAAACAAAATAAACATCTAATTTCCGAGTTTACAGATTTCAGTTGAAATGAAACTTTTAACTGTTTCCCAAAGATTCATAATGATTTAACTGTCATTCTAGGGTTTTCTTTTAAAACACAAAATTACTTTATTAATCCAGAACTACCTTCAAGCATTCAACATTTTAATAGAATAAAAAAAGTAACTGTTTAACAATGATGTTGATTCATCAACGAACATTTGCATAAATGAAAATACATATTGCTAAATTGTAAATAACTTAAAATTGACATAGCAAATACCTGGAAATAAGTACGAGAGATTTTGTTATTTGACATCATCTTCAAGCTAAAACTCTTGAGTTACTTTTAACAATGAGGGAAAAGGAATTATCATCAGTGGCTTTACCGCCCAACCAAGACCTACTGGTCTCCTGAGTTTCTTCAATTGAAGAACCCGCCCTTCACGAGGGTAATCAACATGGATCAAATTATCATCATGCCTTTGAGCCTGGTGTCATGAACCTATACCGCTGGTCGATCCCTCCTCTGTAGGTACCTCCTACCCAGATGGATCATTCTAACCAGAAGTAAATCTGGATCATGATAGTTGACTATTGCCTAATTGGCATCATACCTTGGCGAAAGATTTTAATAGTTTCTGGCACTCCTGTGCACTACTGTGCCGACATCTCTGGCACTTCTGTGCTGTCAGCACTCTCACCCTTGCTCGACATGATAATTCTCAGATCAAGTTTAGTTTTTATTCTTGCAACATATGGTTTGGTTATCATTTTTCTCTTAGTTCGAGGTAAAATCTTAACCATAGGGTTTTATATTTCCAAGACTCAATTTATAACACTCATACAATTTGCTCAAGTCCGGAGAAAATAATAGATTATGACGAACCCTTTTGAATACTCGATAACAAAATAGTTCTCGGGCAAATCAATGATGTCCCCTCGCTAGACGGTTCTGGAAGCAGTGTTAGCTCCTTATTGGACCCTTGTGGGCTAGCCAGAATGGATAGAGGGTCAGTGATGTTTTTTTGGAGAGTTTGATTGTTCGTGTTTTCAGTGGACAGTGCTTGGATCACAGCGAGCGTTTGCATTCCAGGAGTTCACAGCTTCTGACGGCACGAGATTATCCTGAGTTTTGAGCATATTACGGGATTTTAAGTGATTAAGTTAATTTATTAACTTAAACGCCTTTTTAATTAAAGTCACATTGACTTTAATTATATTTTATATCACTTAAATGTCAAAAGGAGGATTATAATATTTTAATAACTTGAAATATTGAAAAGTGCGCTCAAGGTATTTTTGGCAACTATTGAAAAGGGATTATATTAAAATATTAAAATATTTTAATGAAAGCAAAAGCCGTACTTTTCTTGAAATGCGTGCCATTTGGTATAAAGGCATTTCCTGGCAATAGAAACTCACTTCTTGACTATTTCGATTTGCCTTGTGCATTTTTCCTTCTGAGCAATATCCTGTGACCAGGGTTTGATCATTGTGTCCATTGGAGAACGGAAACTCTTCAGTGTTGAGTACTCTTGAGGCTGTGAAAGATCAGCTGAATCAGTACAGTTGAGGGCTTCACACAGAAGTTCTACAGTTGCAGACAGAGGATTTATTTATGCAGTTGTTTGTTCTTCAGTATAATAATTGAGGGTTTCTTGGTGGCGTCCTTCTACAGCTTCTGGGATTCTTCTTCAGAGATTCTTTTCCTTGCTTTCATGGCCGTACGGCCTGTCTTGGGATTTGTGCCTTGAGAAAGGCGTGTGAAGGAATTAATGAAAACGCCTTCTTTTTGAGAGGGCTTTGACATCTATCATTGGCGGCTTGTCTTTTCAAAGCTTTGTGACCAGTTTCTGATCAGGAGAAACCTTTCCTGGAGTCATGGCGTGCATTTAGGCTTGTTTTCACCTTTTCCAGCTGTAGATCTGGCCAGTTTCTTATTTAAATAATCTGGAGCCCTTTTGGTATGTTTATCATTCTTAATCTATCTGTTGGTGTTAAATAATACATTCTGTACTTTCATTTTGAAGGAATAAGTTTAAATTTGTCTTTTATGAGCAAAAATATGCTGCGCCCCTTCTCTTCTGTCTACTAAGATTTCTCTAAAAAACTCTAAAAACACTTTTAAAGACTTAAGAAAAGAGGGTTTTGAACTGGAGCCAGCAGGGCTCACCACAATCAAGAACATAAGAAAGAAGTAACCCTGCCCGTCGGTTAATGGTATTATAGAGATGAGAAGGAGATTAAAAAGTTTAGACCAGAATTTCCTCTCAGGAAAAACATAAGCTTAATCCTTCTTACAACAAGAAAGAACACATAAACTAAGCTCGGCTCAAGTTATTCCCAGTTCGGATTTAATTCCACGTCTGGCCATGAATTATTCTTTACAAGGTCAGATCCATATTCATAAACCCCCGAGGAAGGTCCACTCTTAATTCCTACTTATAAATCAGAGGTAGATACTTAATTTGACTCACGAAAAAGAAAATAAGTTCATAGGATTCAGTATGATAATTTAGTGTGTACACCACAGAGGAATCAACCCGTTCCACTCTATCCAGAGCAGCAAAAGATAGCATTTCAGAAGAAAAGATAAGTTTACAATAACTACAGAGGCTCCATTAATTTCAATGACAGAAGAGAATTTAAGGATCTAACCAAGCTTGTATAAGAGCAAGAAAACAACTTCAGTTTAGGTAATGGCAGAGTAAAATCACAGGCCTTACGAGGTCAAGAGAAAGAAGTAATGTTGCCGACAACTAGATGAACAAAGAGCATTTAAAAAGAAGTTTGAACTGATAACAATTTTAGGAATATTAAACAGGATTATACATAATCCGATTCAAACCAATTAGGCAATCAGGTTCGGTTCAACAAGAGGAAAGATCTTTTCCTCGGTCTAGATCAGAGATAGAGTAATGATTCAATATCAAAGTATACTGGACGACAACAATAACTCGCTTTCCATCACAAGATAAAATAGGACGAACTAACTCATTCGGAGCTGAAAGATTGGAAAAAAAAGCACTCATCGAATAAGTTCAGAAAGAAGGAGGAAGTCCCAGTCTAATTAAATGCTTCTGTAGCAATATTGTAAATAATATGACTTCCCATTCATAGCAGGGTTTCATCAATTTTTATTTAGCTTCCCAAACTAAGAAAAACAAAAAGAGGAAGTGGCTACTCAAAGTAACTGATCAAATAAGAGAACATAGTTCACGGTGGACCCTAAGGCATCAATAATATAGGAAATGCGAT
This sequence comes from Sequoia sempervirens, assembly GCA_007258455.2. Taxonomy (NCBI): domain Eukaryota; kingdom Viridiplantae; phylum Streptophyta; class Pinopsida; order Cupressales; family Cupressaceae; genus Sequoia; species Sequoia sempervirens. The sequence goes on from VDFB02389521.1 coordinate 53,714, forward strand.
TAAGAGTATCGGGTCTTCCCTAGAAGGTTGAAATTGTGGTTGCGGTTGTCTCAGTCAGAGTCCTACCAGCTACAAGGAAGGAAAGAATTTTCTAATCACAAAACAAAAATCAAATTTTCTATATAAGGAGATGGTGATTCGCTACCAATTCAAAGATTGATAAACAAAACCGCACTGAAACTTGCTCACTCAAAAACGATTCCATCTATTTGACTCCAGTGTATTCGGAAGTTCTTATCTTCTAACTCATAGAAATTTTCAGTAAATGCTCAAGATATTAATACCGAATTGGTTTCAAATAAAATAAGAACCAAACTAGAAAGTTTCTTAACATGCCTAGCCATACGTTTGGACCTTTGCAACGTTGAGAGCCCTTTCCTTCCACTCAGCTGTTCGATGGCCTCCCATGGCTTGTCTAAGATTATTCAGGATGTTGCACCACTATAGAGGTGAAAATCCGAGCTTTCACATGCCCGACCAAAAAGGTAAGGCTCCACACTCAATAATTCACTCATCGCCAAGGATGGATTTGTAAACTTGTTTGCGAGAAGAAGATTAGAGTCGAGACTCCTTCAGAAATGCGTTCAATAAAAGAGCAATGAATCCTTAGCTAAGACATAAAGATTGCCATGTAATTTCGACAAGGCAATCCAAAGTTCTAGCGACCATGGCAGACGAAAGGAAATAAAAATGACGGAATGAAGAATGACCGAAATCCCCCCTCATTAGAGATAGACTGTCTTTTAAGAGGTTGCCCCTTCGAATTCTCTTTCGGAATCCATCGCGACGGCTTGCATTCCAGCGTTACAAGTAGGAGTGGCGGGGTGCTCTCCCTCCCCAGGACTGACGGCATTTACCCACACGACTCAAAATTTGAATGAGACGTTACAAGAGATTTGTTATCAAATTTTATTTATTTATTTATATAAGCACTTTATTCATGTATTTTTTTTAAATTCTTTCAGTTTCATTAAGGAGTGCTCTACTAACAAACCCGACGGCTCACTCCCACACAAAATCAAGCCTCATTAAAATATTTATCAAATTTTATTATTTAATTTCTTTTTCTTTTATTAATAACAAAGCACTTCTTTTTCTTATAATTAAAATATCTTTGATAAGTATTTTATTTTTTTAATTTTGACTTAATAATCAAAATTTATAATACTTATATTATTTCGACTTAATAATCAATATTTATTATTTAGACCAAGGCCAAGGTTATGTTGTTGCATTGACATACACTACCCAGAGTTCGATGACAAATAGATCCTTGTCAACTGCGTCCTCTCCTATCATCCCCTTTTCCCTTCAAGTGTTGTCGATCCTGCAACCACTTGACCAAAGAAACTAGGGTTAGACCATTCTTGACGTAAAAATTCATTATTTACATATATATCATCATCATTATCAACAAATAAAATAATCATTCATATTCACATTTATAGTTGCCACAAATAAAACAATTTTTTAATCATTTCTTCCATGTTCACATGAAAGGTAGTTATTTGCAACCACATTAACGTCCATGGTTCCTTTATCATAAACATATCAAGTCTTAGGGGATGTAACACTAACCATCCAAAATGAATGCCCGGACCTCACTACCAAATACTTTGAAGAAATAAACATTAGGCTCGAAATGGGACCAAGCCTCCTTGAGAGTCATATTCCACATTATGTTGTGGGGCATATGGTTCTAAATGTAGTTGGCACAATTAATTTCTTTAGCCCAAAAGGTGAGTGCCATGGACTTGGATTGAATCATGTAATTGACCATCTCTTGTTTTTCCTCTTGGCCACACCATTCTACTAAGGAGTGTAAGGAATTGTGTGTTGATGTTAAGTACCATATTGTAGAAATCTTGAAATGCTTGGTTCACATACGTTCCCCCAATTATTTGTGCATAGTTTCCAAATAGAAACAAACTCTTTGAAGGTCCTAAAAGTGGTCAATACCTTGTTCTTGTACTTTAGAAAGTACACCCATGTGCATTGTGAGAAGTCATCAATAAAGGTGAGCACATACTTTGACCTTGAAAATGATGGGGTTGGAAATGGCGTAAGTTCAAGGGTGGCTTGGCATGAGAGGCCTTACTCGTAAGAAAGGAACCTTGATGAAACTTTTCAAGTACACAATTTCGACAAACTTCCCTCAGCATATGAAATCTTGGGAAGACCAATCACTATATCTTTTGTGCTCAATTGATGAAGAAACCTATGATTTAGATGACCAAACTATTAATGCCAAAGCTTGCTCAAAGAATTGGCATGTGCAATGAGGGATGGTTTTGGAGAAGACTCAAGACCATCAAACCTATACAAATAGTATCCATGATTAACACTTTTTGTAGCAACACCAATCTTAGGGTTTTGTAGCTCTCAAATGACTACATGTGGTGTGAACTCAACAGTCTTTCCCTCACATAATGACAAATTTGATGGATGGAAAGTAGGTTAGTAGAAATATTTGGAACCAAGAGAACATGATTGATGCACTCATTAGCCAATTGTATTGTACCTAATCCCAAAACAATAATTTGTGAAGTCCCTTACTGTAATTTGATAAGTATTGCCGCCAAAAAGTGAACAGAGGTGATCATTTGAATGTGTCATATGGTGAGAAGCACTTGAATCAAGTATCTAATCATGATAAGATGAACCTTGCAAAGCCTATATAGAAAGGGCCCTCCCTTTACTTGTGGAAGAGAACTTTGAGATATAAATCTTATGTTGTTGTGTAGCTTCCTCCAAAGCCTTTAACCTCTGCCAACATTTGGATGGAGATGTAGATTTTGTTTTAGGCTTCCTCTTACCATTGCCCTTGGATGATTGAGCTATCAATGCTTGGCTCTTAGAACTAGGAAGCGCATACAATTGAAGAAGCTTAGCTTGTTCCATAATAAGATTCTATAAAACAAGTTCTTAAAATCAATCCCTAAGGCATCCATGGTGTAATAGAGGGTAGATGACAACACCTGAAATGGACACTTCAACCTAGAGAAATTCAAGAATATACATTCTTTATTTGTTTTCTCACGTCCACAATCTTTCAACTATGACAATAACAACTTGAACTTCATGAAAAACATTTGGAGAGAGTGATGTTAAATCTGCCTCTAGTTGCAAAACATCAAACTCATTAATGGTGCCAAACAAATTGTGAAATCTGTCCCATACTTGCTTAGGTTTAGTGCGCTCTACAATGTGAAACAACAAATTATTCAATATATGCAATCCTATTAAGCCCATGGCTTCCCATAACTTGTTTATATATACAAAGTTTTTAAACTCTTAGTGAATTTAGGTTGTGTTGCACCCATTTTACCAAAGTCCCTTAGATTGCAATAATATCTTTTTTAGTGGTAATTGTGATAATTGTGTGAAGTGAGGAACTCAATAGTCTTAGGTTCTTTATTAGCAACAAACACTAAGAGTGCAAAAAGATAATGGGCACTTAAATCATGCCTTAGACTCCCCCAAAATGTATTAATGCTGTAATTGCAACCCCTTAGCAAATAACAATGGGCACTTAAGTGCAATTTGTATAATGGACAAATCTAAATTGAACACTGATAACATTGTGATTTTTACAATCATTAAAAAAATGCTTGTCAAATAGAAAATTGGAGGTTACCAATAGATTCCTTGCAAGTTTTTGATAAATTAAATTTACTTTTTTGGGCCAAAATTTGAATTTGTGAGCAAAAGTTATGCCACAAAACAATAGGGAAAAAATAGTTTCAACTTTAAAATATAGTCATCTAGAGCATAATTTAGAAAAATGAGTCACCACTATGAGATGCTTGGAAAGAAATTTTTGGCGCCTATAAGAATGCTGAAAATTACCACCTTGGGTGAAAGTTATGGCTCGATGAAAAAAATTGCCCTCAAGGACAAAAAAGAGTACCCTAGATACTGTTCTGATGGTGTATAGGTAGTTGAGCACTTAGAATTGTGGATTTGGCCCATAGAGTTGAGTGGAGTGGATTTGGTGGTGTAGCGATGGTTAGATGCTGACGGGTTGGCGATGGGGCGGAGAGGTCATGGATTGGAGTAGCTTGTAGATCTTAAGACCTTGAACCTTGATCGTGACTAGGAGTTGGGCTTCGATTGTGATTGGGGGCTTTGAGACCACTTGGGTTGACAAAGTTGACCACCCTGCTAGCCCAATGGGTGTTGGTACTTGTGGATCTTTGACTTCTGCATGTAAATTGCAACTTGCAAAGGTTTAGGATATGACCTTGTACCTAGGGGGCTAACAATAGTTGTAGGTGGTAGGGGCCAGTGCCAATAGGCACTTTGCTAGCCAATACGTGAGGTAGGGGTCTTTGGACTACGTATGCTTGCAAAATAGATATTTACAAAAATATCTTAAGAAACACAAAAGAGTACCCTTATGGTAGTAGATGATGCCAACCAATACATAGAGGATGTTGGCGTAACAATTAGCACCTCTGGAGTGTGAGTTGGTACAGACAACTATGCACATTGCGTAATGAGTGCTCTTCAAATTAGGAGGGGAAGCTCCCTCTTTAGTGCTGATTTGCGTGAAAAAGTAAAGTAATCTAACTCCTATCTTTTTGTCTCAGCTGGAAGAGGCACAAGGTTAAGAAAAACCACAAACGTTGCAGCTAAGGATTTTCTGGTTTCGCAGATCACTAACTACAACTAAACTAAAGCTTTAATCTATCCAATCTCCTCAATTAAATAGAGTATGAGGAAATGGAGCAGGAATGTTCTATACGATAAACTTTAGGTACAAATTGACAATGTGAAGGCAAGGTGGCACAAATATTTGCTCACTGGGAAGAAGTTTATTGGAAACAGACAAATATATGATAAACTGAGTACAAATTCACAACATGAAGGCAAGGTGGCACAACAATTTGCTTGGATGAATAGGTTTATTAACACACACATCAAACGATAAGCTTTAGGTACAGATTCACAATGTGAAGGCAAGGTGGCACATCTATTTGCTCATCTAAATAGGCTTATTAGAAACAAAACATAGAATAGCCAACTAGGACAGCAAATTGCATTGGTGAAACACGCATACAATAAGCGATCAAACTAGCCACTATATTTAACTAAGATAAGAAAATACCATAACAATGACATGAAGGCAAGGTGGCACAACAATTCATCATCATAGTAAAAACTTGTGAACAAATACAAAACAACAATATTATAGGCAAGGTGGGCACAACATATATTACTATCTTGTGCAAAAATTAATTACAAATGAACAAAAAACTCTTATTTATAGACATCAAAAGGTGTAGGGAACCCTAAAATCACCTTGAGTCAACTACAGTCTTGCAAGCATGCAAGATTTTATTGCTAAACCCTAATAAAGGAAACTATACAGTTAACTGGAAAGCTACCATCAGTTAACCGAAACAGGTCTCAATTGAATTGGACATGTGCAACATGCAAGTCGTTATTGAAATAAAAATAATTGATAACTAACATCGGTTAACTACTCCTAATTGAAAGTCTAAACTCCTACGAAGATAATCCCAAGGAAGAGATGTGCGTGCATGAAATCGACAATAAGAACTCAAGATTGAAAGTCAAGTTAATTGCTGCTCTTGACTCTATCCTTGAAAATAATTGCAGGTCCCAACTGGCGGATTACTCCAAGTCATCACGGTCTAACATCTCGTCTAGGAACTGGTTGATTGCCTTATCCTCTGGTACTTTGACGCTGTCCACGATGATAGTCTGCCTGCTCAACTCTCTATCATCATCTCTGATCGCTCCCATGCATATTCTGACCTCTTTAGTTGCCTTTTTGAAACAAGTTGTCATCATTGAGATGTGATCCAACTTGGCTGCCACAGGATCTCCTTTGAGATTATCACAAACTAGCCCTTCAAACTCAGCTTGTACTACATCAAGTTTAACATACGTGCCATCCTCAAGATGATAACGGCACGGGATTTGAGTGACAAAGTTGCTGATGAGTCTGAGAGCTTCAGTGACGCTCTCCTTGAGTGTATTCAACCTGGCGGAGATTCTCTCACATGTCTCCATCCTGAAAAGGTGCTACTCTCTCCAAGCGAAGATCTTTTTCTTTTCTTCTACCTCCAGAGTATCATATGCAACTGACAACTGGGATATGAGAACACGATCCTTCGCCATGCCTTCTGTTGCTGTAATCTTGAGTTGTTGGGTCCCTTGGCGAAGTCTATGTGCATCACTCCTCAACTGATATAGCTCTGCGAGAAGATGCCGACCTGTAACAATGAAGTGTTCAACCCAGTTGTCCAGAAGTTTACCATGATTGACTAACTGATCCAACTTCTTTTGTTCTACAAGTGTGCTTTGTGGAAGAACAGGTGCTCTACTTGGATTTCCATGAACAAGATCAGAGATATACTGTCGAAGTTGCCTGATTTTAGCCTTAACAAGCGCTTTATCTTCTCCGTCCTTCATGACGCGTTCTTCAAGATTATTTGTGACAGTCTTGAGAAGGCTCATGTCTGTCTCTCGAGTGGTCCTACCAAGATTCGCTTTGATGAAGGTGAAATCACCAACCTCAACCTCGTCTAGGCTCTTACCCTCTGGTGGCGTAGCAACCTCTATGACAATCTCTGATTCTGGAGTCTTCTCAATGTGCACCTGCTTCTTGATTTTCTTGTTCGACCTCCCTTGTTGAGGGTCGCCAAACTCAGACAAATCAAGGTGATATGAAGGCTCTTGCCTCTATCTTCCCAAAGATCTCTTGAGCCAACAAGAATGAACAATATTATCATCTCGAGGAGAGACTGTCGTTGATGTATCAACCTGTGGCGGGTCAACTGTCTTTGATGCTCCCTGAACTGGTGTCTCCAGATTTGAGTCTATATCAATAGGATGCGAATGTGGTGAACATGGCGAACTAGGAGGTGAAAGATGTGGCTCAGCCTGTATGACTGTCTCTATTGGAACTTCAGGCGCCCTTTCCACTTGTTTCTGCTTCCGCTTGCCAGTACTCCTCGCCCTTGTGTTTCCGCTGAGTCTAACCCCTTCAGGTGGCTTCAAGATAACCTTAACCCGAGGCCTTGACCTTGAAGTGGAAGGCAACAAAGAAAACCCTATCAGCGGCTCCGTGACTGGAATTGACTTGCGCCTTCGCTTACTCTCCAAGAACTGCTTGCTGGTCTTGATAACTGAATTAGACACATCCTCAATGGAAGTACTCTCCTTGGCGTACCAATTTGGTTGGCAAAGTGGTTGGCGAGCAACTTGATCTTTGACATATGAACTAAGTAGAACCTCTCCGTCATCATCTGATAAACCCTCAACATCCTCTGATAGGAAATCAGAGAGCTGAGCAATAGTAAGTCTGCAGTAGTGACGTAGATGAACCTCAAATTCATCCTCGCAATTAGCCCAAAAATCCTCACGTGTTGGCTTGTGTGCAATCCCTCGCTCCAACCTGGCTGCATAATGACCCAAAGGATCATAAGAACGCCTCTCAATGTGGTACTTGAGGTTGAATTTCTCAAGCTTGGTTGTCATAAATTTGCAATCAGCCACAATCCTGCAAGTGAAAATACCCCATCCGAAAGGAAACGAGACTGTAGACTTATGGCGACTGTGAAGAAAAGAGTGAACATGTTGAGCTTGTCTGAGAAACTACATGAAAAGGATTTTGTCTGACGGGTACCTTGGTAACATTAGAGGCTGTCCGACGTAACCATAGACCTGGATGTATGTGAAAGTGGGGAATTGAATGAACCAATCTGCCCAACTCTCCATCGCTGATTTTTCCTCTAGTGAAATTCGGATGTGCATTTCATTGTCGAGATCCCTGATTGTCTTAGGTAATATACGTCTTTCACACCAACGCTATCAACTTGCATAAACAATTTTTGAAAAAGACCTAAAAGTGAAATGTGTTAGGTAATATACATCTTTCACACCAACGCTATCAACTTGCATAAACAATTCAACAAATGCATTGCAGGTAATAGAATATCTCCATATGCCTTATATCTTACCTCTTCTCTTATGGGATTTAAGCATCATGTGACCACGAGACTGTTTTTTTGCTGTACTTTTCCTGTTATTTACTTCAGTCCATTCTGTAGAATCTACATCTTCCTGACACCACAAAGTCTCTAGCAAAGATGAAAAAGGTTCATTTGTGTCTGGCAGAGAATCCATTATGTTAGCTCCTACTTCCTTTCCTCAGCTTGTGATAGATTATAAGGCCATGCAGCATATACAAACCTAAGTGGGGAAGAAGAAGGCTTATTTAAAGAATGAAATTCATGAGCTACATCCTTAGCACCAGAAGAAGTCTTAACCTCCAGTGACTTTTCCTTTTGATTACTTACCACAATCTTATTCTTACCTTTCACAACAACATTCTCCTTATTCTGCATCTCAAGAACAGGGGAAGCATGAACAATGTCAAACACACACAGAGGTGAAAAAGGGGGCATTGCAATTTTTACCTGCTTGATCAGCTACCGACTTTGAACCTCATATTGTTGACTGTTTAAAGATTCTCCATAGAGGAACCTTCAGAAGCTTCAAGTGTTTTTAGGCCTGCACACTTTAGTGATAAATGGAATAGCATGCACCTTTCCACCAAGTTGCTTGATTTGAATTTTTTGGTTTTGCAATCTTGCATTTTAAAGCAATATTCCCTACCTAAAAACTTTTTCTCATCCCCTTGCATACAACCACCACTGTCCTATTTACAAGGTGCGATAGGGGCCACCTGCTCCCTAAGCTCAGACAAGGAAGGAACCATCTCAGACTTTGCTGCTGCATTCTGTTCCTCATTAGACTGTGTTGCCTCTCCTGCCACTGAACCCCTCAGATTGAGAACCCTGCCAGTGGCCTGCCCACCTGTACACACACCACCCTAGGGTTTACAGCAGAAGGAGCAGGAAAAGACATTTTGAGTCCTCTAGCTATGCTTCAGGCTGTCTAATTAATAATTGCAGTTTTGTAAATTAATTGACTTACTATGCAGATATTAAATTGACACAGGGCCCTTTATATCCATTTATAACATGGACAATTTACATATACCGTTACATTGGATGATAACGTTTGCACATTTTATACTAAATAACCTCAACAAGAATAAAATAGACAATTGATGTGCTAAAGTCAAGTACAGCTTAGGCACCTGTATGACATAAAGTATCTAGCCTTTGATATGTCAGACAACCCTGTACCTTACCACATAAATATGATATTGAAAATCACAGGACTTTTTTGATGATTGAATACCATGGACTTCGGTATAAGATGTGAACTATAACATGATACCTTCAGGCATTATCCATTGGACAATAGAGTCTATAGCCCATCAATAGAATCTTTGATGTGGAAGAGGTTAATCCTTGTATCACCAGTTTCTGATGTAGAAGAACTGATTATGGACTCAAAATTGTTTTGAGAACCTGCAATTCTGATCTTTTATCCCCCTTGGATAAATAAGGGTGATAATACAACTGCTACATGATCTGAGCCAATCTTTTCCCGAAAAATCTTACAGAAAGAATGTCAATGTCTGTGGCCGCCTGATTATGACTTTCATTCTGATTGATATTAATAATGTAT